>JAJOOR010016018.1:0-20339 GCA_036250505.1 Solanum acaule | reverse complement strand
GAAAAAATAAAATTTTAAAGTTGAAAATATTTTGTAAAAACAAACTCAAGTTTTTTTGGGGGGTGGGGGGCTGGTAGGAGGGGAAGGGTGGGGGTGTCAAGGATCGGGGTGAAAAAATGAAATTTTGAAGTTGAAAATATTTTTTTTTAAATAAACTTAATTTTTTTTTTAGGGTGGGGTGGGGGGCTGGCGGGGGGAGGATCGAGGGTAGGGGTGAAAATATAAAAATTTGAAATAGAAAATATTTTTTAAAAACAAACTTAATTTCTTTTTTTGAAGGGAGTGGAGGCTGGTAGGGGGGCTGTTTGGGGGGGGGAGGGTAGGGGTGGGGGATAAAAAAAATAAAATTAGAAAATCTTTTTAAAATAATTTTTAATATTTTTTTTGGGGGTGGTGGTAGGTGGCTGGGGTAGAGGTGAGGGTGGGGTAAAAAAATTTAAGTTAAAAATATTTTTTAAAAACAAGCTTTAAATTTTTTTGGAGGGGGTGGTTTGAGAGTAGGAACAAAATAAATTGATTTTTTCAAAAAAAATAAATAAATTGTAATTTGAAGTTGGATGAGAGATTTGAAAAATGTTTTCCTTAAGTTTTGAAGAGAAGTCATTTTCCTTAAATTTGAAGAAAATGAGTTGATTTGGAAAACATTTAACCCAACTAAACATGAGAAAATTGGAAAAACATTTTTCAAAAAATGTTTTCCTTCATACCAAACACACCCATAGTGTCTAATTATGTGTATTTTGACATTAACAAACACAGCAACCTCAACTATGGACCATTTGGACGTGCCATCAATGAGGACCTGTTGAACAATCCATATTTAGTGGCCACGGACCCAGTGATCTCATTCAAATCAGCTATCTGGTTCTGGATGACCCCTCAATACCCAAAGCCTTCTTGCCACAATGTCATCATCGGAAGTTGGCAACCATCTAGCGCTGACCAAGCAGCCAATCGCATCCCTGGATTCGGTGTCATCACGAACATCATCAATGGTGGTGTGGAATGTGGTCATGGTAATGACGATAAGGTCCAGGATCGAATTGGGTTTTACATGAGGTATTGTGGAATGCTTGGAGTTAGCCCAAGTGACAATCTTGATTGCGGCAACCAGATGCATTTCTGACTCTTAGCCGATTCTATGTAACCATACCTCATCTGTTTTGTTATCTGATTAATTAAGACCTCGTTTAATAGTAAATAAGGACTTTTGTCTTGGATACGTATATCGTAATGAAGTCTCCCTCATATCGACCTCGGATATTTCCACAAGTATTATGTATGAAAAGTGATTTTGGCACTTTAATCAAATAAAATTTTGCAATAAATTTATCAATTCTTGATGAACAAGTAGCAAGAAAAAATAAATTAAAAGTGTGATGGAAATAATTTGATAACTAATAAAATTGGAGAATGAGACAGGCTTGATATTTTTTGAAATAATTTTTTTTTCTGAAAATAAAAGTGTTTTGAAAAGAGTCTGAATGAGAATAAGACTATCACAAATTTGGTTCATCCAGATTTTTTCAGACTCATTAAGAGATTCTTAAATTAAAAAAAAAAGCATTTAATTGCCTAATGAGTAATGTCTGGATCATATGATCCAAACATCCATTAAGTGCAAGCAAATGAGGCTTTAGATACACTCTAATTTACAATATTACGAATTTTATCACATTTAGGTGCATCTAGATATACTTTTAGATACATCTAGATACATGAGATAAAAATTATGTGTAATTTGTTCTAGATAGGAGACTGGAGCCTAAAGGGCAAAAAAAAAATTGTCAAAAATTTCAAAAAGGTACATCAATTTTTTTTTAACTAAAAGGGCAAAAGCGCTCCTAACGTAGTGATTTTGTTTTTGCCCTTTTGGTTAAAAAAAAAATTGATGTACGTACCCCTTTGGAATTTTTGGCAAATTTTTTTTGCCCTTTAGGCTCCAAACTCAGATATATTGTATCCAAGTGGATTCACATGTATCTGGATACATAACAAAGCTCGTTCGCTTCCCTCTCATCTCGTTTGTCACTCTCCTATATCTCTAGTATCCCATATGTTGAGAAAATAATTAACTAATATTCTCTCTAACAGTTGAGATGGTTACACACTTCAACACCATATGCATGCAAATCACACTATATACACGTGTCTATTAGATGAGACGATCACACACTTTAACAATAGATACATGTGAATCACACTAGATACATGTCTCTTGCATGTATCTGGGATACATAACAAATTTTGTTCGCCTCGTTTCCATCTCGCTTGCCTCTCTCCCTAATTTAGTGTATCTGGTAGCAAAAATACATGTATTTGGGTGTATCTTCCTCAATATATGATAGAAAATTCAAAATCAGTGATAAGATACATAATGTTTTAATAATAGTATATATGATGGTGAAGTATATTTAATTAGGTAATTTCTCCCCTTTTTAATAGGTAAAAGTTTATTTGAAAAATCAAAAGTCCAAATTTTATGTTATCCTCAAGGCTTGTCAAAGTAGTGATGTTAGCTGATAACCAAACAAACACAAAACGTCTAAAATATATATTTAAAATTTAAGTAATGTTTGACGTTAAGAGCCGCCTCTTATTTTATAAAAAAATAATTCCAGACCTGCCCCCCCGCCCCCACCCACCCCTTTTGAAAATATTATGCTCTACGTTTTAATTTATGCGTCTTAATTTAGTTCAACATGAGATTTAAGAAAATCTTTCAAAAATAATTTGTGATTTTAAAACAAAATGTTTTTAAAATTGTGTCATCTTAAAAATATCATTTACGATACTGTGTTTAAGGAATTTATCAAATAAAAAGTGATCTGTTTTTCTGAAGGAGTATATATAAAAGTAAGACAAATATATTAAAATCATCCTTATATATTAATTTATGTAACTTTTGTATTGGTAAATCTCTTTAGAAAAATATACTTATTTAATACTCCTACTAGTAATTTTAGTTTATAAATTTTTTATTCTATTTTCAGAGCCTGTTTCGATTAGTTTATTTTAAGTGTTGAAAACAATTGATTTTAAATTAAAATTATAAAAATAAGTCAAAAGTCATAAATTAATAACTTATGACTCATAAATCAAAAACCAATCTAAATAGGCTCTTAACTACATAAATATTTATAACTTATTTTAGATAATATATTTTATTTTAAAAAAATTATTCTTAAATTTCATACTAATAAATTATCATCACCAGTTGAGAATTGAGATAATAATTAATGAAAATAAATAAAATAAACTTAAAGAAGATAAGAGCCGCCACCAAAATATACGTTTCCGGTCATGGTGCTCAGCATTTGATTTTTGTCACAAATTAAAGTCCCCCTCATACGTCACAACCACTAACGATTCAGTCATGTCTGCTCCATTAAAATTGAGTGACTTTTTGAGAAAAAAAGTTGAAATGACGATCTAAGATATTCTGGCTATAAATACCTTTAACTTTACCACTTGTTCCCCATCATGACCTTTTCCTACAACACTAAAATGAGGCATTTTGAATTCATAATTTTTTCTTTACTATTTTCTCTACTTTTGCTGAGTGCCTCGGCAGAGCAATGTGGTGTGCAGGCAGGAGGTGCGCTTTGTGCCGCGGGACTCTGTTGCAGCAAATTTGGCTGGTGTGGTTACACTGATGCCCATTGTGCTCCCGGCAATTGCTAGAGCCAGTGTCGTGACAGCCCCGGTCCTATTGGGGACCTTGGCGGTGTCATCTCAAATTCCATGTTTGATCAGATGCTTAATCATCGCAACGATAATGCCTGTCAAGGAAAGAATAATTTCTATAGTTACAATGCCTTTATCACTGCTGCAAAGTCTTTTCCTGGCTTTGGCACCACTGGTGATACTACTGTCCGTAAAAAGGGAAATTGCTGCTTTCTTTGCCCAAACCTCCCATGAAACTACTGGTACGTCAATTTGAATTTGATAAATTCAATATTTAGATCGAATAATTATAATTTTATTGTGAGTCAAACTTTTCAGTAATAATAATTGATTATTTACCCGTTTATATATATATATAGGAGGATGGGCTACGGCACCAGATGGACCATATGCATGGGGTTACTGCTTTCTTAGAGAACAAGGTAGCCCGGGCGACTACTGTACACCAAGTAGTCAATGGCCTTGTGCTCCTGGAAGGAAATATTTCGGACAAGGCCCAATTCAAATTTCACAGTAAGCTAGATTAATCTATTTGTCCTGTGGTAAAATTTGATGAACTTGTAGTGTCTAATTATGTGTATTTTGACATTAATAATCATAGCAACTACAACTATGGGCAATGTGGAAGAGCCATTGGAGTGGATCTTTTAAACAATCCTGATTTAGTAGCCACGGAATCAGTCATCTCATTCAAATCAGCCATCTGGTTCTGGATGACTCCTCAATCACCAAAGCCTTCTTGCCATGATGTCATCACCGGAAGATGGCAACCATCCAATGCTGACCAAGCAGCTAATCGCCTCCCTGGATTCGGTGTCAATTCAGGGGCGGCTCAACATAATTTGTGGCCTAAAGCAAAAATTTTATTAGAGGCCTAAAATCTATATAAATTTTATCTATATCTATTTATTTTCTAAATTTCTAGATGTAAATTACTACTTAATATCTTTTATATAAATGATTTTTCAAACACTTTTTTTTTAATTATTAGTTTTGAGTAAGATTATATCAATTCAACATTGAAAAACATCCTTTTATTGAGACAATTATTATATGAATTATTAACACAATTTTATAAGTAATAAGTTGATAAACTTTAAAGATAAGAGTTAGAATCATAAAATTTGATTCAAAAAGTTGATAACTTGGTATACCTACTTTAATATGAAAATTAACAAATAAATTTTTTAAAAAAAAAATTTGTAATGCACTTTGTTCAACACTTTTCGACTATTGATTCATATTTTTGAGAGTGTATTACTCTAACTATCAAAGATTTGAAGAAATAGAGTGCAAAAAGAGTTACAAAGGATAAATAATGTGAGTGTTAACGAAGAAAATGTAAAAATCCAAAACAATGTTTCATTAATTTCTTCTATTTGAATCGGGTTAAGATACATAATTTTTTATTTATAAAAATTTGAGGCCCCCAAAAATTGGGGGCCTAAGACCAATGCCTAAAATTTTATAGGCAAGAGCCGGCCCTGGGTGTCATCACTAACATCATCAATGGTGGCATGGAATGTGGTCATGGGAATGATAATAGGGTCCAAGATCGAATTGGATTTTACAGGAGATATTGCGGAATTCTTGGAGTTAGTCCTGGTAACAATCTCGATTGTGGCAACCAGCGGTCCTTTGGAGACGGACTCTTAGTCGATACTATGTAACAACTTCATCGCCTGTGTTTGTTGTATCCTCTTGCAACATATAATGTCAGCTATAATTGCTTGTAATAATAAACAAAGACACTTACCTCCAAAAGTTCAATCTTCGAAATCAAATCAATGTGTATATGCTTACAACCCATTTAATAATTGTTTATTGTAGGAATCGTTGTTTTGTAATAACAGTTACATTTGTAAATAGAGTTAAATGATGAAATAAGAACAAATTGAAGAATGCAAATTACTTAAAAAAAAAGAGGAGATGTTGTTCAACGAAAGTGGTGTCGTAGTTCAACAAATGTATAAGAGAGGCACGCCTGCTTTTAGCTCGCTCTTGCTTTTTTAGTTCTTTTTTTTATTTATTTTGATTGAGTCAATTATTTATCGAAAACAATATTTCTATTTTTTAAACGTGTCTTACTTATTTTATGTGTTTGGTATATAAGCAAAATTTATTATTTCAAAAATATTTATACGTATTCCAAGTAAAATTCATTTGAAGAGTGAGAGGAGACGATCAACGTAGTGAAACTTATTCTTTTACTCTCACTAACAAAATTGTTTTTCACATACTTAAAACTTTTCTTAGATTAAAAAAAAAAATCAATAAGTTTGACTAACAAACAAAATTTAAAATAATCTTTGACTTGATTTTTCCAAATACAGAGACGTGAAACACTTTCTTTTCAACTACTCATATCAATTATTTAAGCATCTTTGGAAAGTGTAAACTCTGCAAAATAATAAAAGTTGGTCAGAAGTGGAAGTTTGGTTTAATGATCCTTTTCTTTAAAAGGAAGAGTGCGTTTCTATTATCGGATTAATTAAAAGGAAAATTACGTGGATAGATAAGTATATACTAATTAATTACTTAATATAATTATAGTTTGTATTGATTATAATTTGTGATTAACCGTTAACTATATATTTATAATTTTCTGATACATCTACAAATATAATTCGTCTCTCTCCACTCTCTGTCCTCTCTTGCTCACATCTCTCCTTCCTCTCTCAGTCTCACTCGCCTCTCTTCTCTCTCTAATATATTGCTACGAATCGTAATTACCAAATTATATATAAAGAGCATAATTAAATTTATTTTAGTGGCTATTTGCAAATTTTCCGCTCAATTGAACGGAAGAAGTCAAATATATTCTTAGGGGCCGTTTGGTTACTGGTTAGAGTTATGCAAGTATTAGTTATGTATGGTTTAATTATGTAGGTATTAGTTATGCAGGATTTAATTATGTATGTATTAGTTATGCAGAGTTTAATTATGTAAGTATTAGTTATGCAGGATTTAATTATGTAGGTATTAGTTATGCAGGGTTTAACTATGTGGGTCGTTTGGTTGGAAACAAGTTATCCCAGGATAAGTTATCCTGGGGTTAGCTAGTCTGGGATAACTTATCCCACCATGCATATGGGTAACTTATCCCATCACTATGATATAAATGGTGGAATAAGTTATCCCAAACATGACAACCAAACAACATAATTTTTTTTTATCCCATCACTATTATTTCTAATCCCTCACACCAAACGAGCCCTGTAGGTATTAGTTATGTAGGGTTTAATTATGTAGGTATTAATTATGCAGGGTTTAATTATGCATGGTTTAGTTATGCAGGTATTAGTTATACATGGTTTAGTTATGCAGGTATTAGTTATGCAGTGTTTAGTTATGTAAGTATTAGTTATGCGAGTATTATTTAGTTATGTAGAGATTACATTACATGAATTATTAACTATTGAATATTGATTTTAATATAAATTAATATATATTATTTACAAATAAAATAAGTAAGCAAATAGTATAAACTCTCCCTTAAAAAAATAAAGAAAGGAATTTTCTCTATACTTAACTAGGAATTATGTGTTTTTTCTCTCTTTGTTTTTTTAATGTTTAAAGCTTATAAAAATAAAATATTATTAATATATTTCAAATACATTATACTATCCTATTTTATATAATGTAAATGTCTATCAATATGATGCATGCGTTGTTTGTACATTTTTAGTATACCAAATATATAAATTATATATAAATTCACACTCTAAATAAAAAATTAATACATGATAATTAAATATGTGGATATATTTAGTAATATATAATGCGAATATATAATAAGCATATGCGCTATCAAAATTATACATTCCTATTCATAATATATTAATAAATATTTATATTTTAATTTTAAATGAAAACAAATAAAAAGTCATTTGTATACGAAAAGAAATATGAAACAAAAATAGTTGGGAAAATAGAATAGTTATGTAAAGTTTTTAATAAAAAAAGATTTAAAAATAAATTAATAGGGATAAATGTGTAATTTATCTTTTTAATATATGCATAACTAATAGCCACATAACTTATTCCACTTTCTATGCTGCATAACTTATACTTAGATTCCCTCATAAGTTATGTAGGTATTAATTATGTAGAATTATAAAAAACTCAACCAAACACAGTATAAAATTAATACATGAATAACTTTTATACAATATTTAGAAGTTATCAACCAAACATAGTACAAATCATGTTGACTTTTCAACATAATAAACAACTTTTACCAAACATTGTAAAACTAATACAATATTTTTTACATGAATAATATGTCCTCTTATACCGTAACGAAACGACCCTTTATTGTACTATAATTTTATTTTATTTTGACATTAAATTTAAGCTTCCCTATTTAAAAGAACTTGATACTCTCTCCATTCTATTTTATATCATATAATTTTATTTGACACACAGTTTAAGGATTTTTTATTTTTTTTTGGTAATTTATGGTCTAAATAAGAGATAAATGTTGACTATGAATAATATTATAAATGATAAAACGAGTTTTTAATATTAATAAATTATTATTAAATAGGTAAATATAATATATATATATATATATATTTATTTATTTTTTTTTATTTTTTTATTATGTATGATTAAAATAAAAATGAATCGTATAAATTAGGGGGTAGAGAGTATAAAATATAAGAAAATTTTATTTGAAAAGTCAGTCCAAATTCCGCCGTCGTTAAAGGACAACAGGACACGTTACATCTGAGGGAATACAATATCACACCGTCCATAGTCTTTATATTTCTCTATTTTGATTTTATTTTTAGTTCGTTTATAAAAAATAATTTTATTTTAATAATTATTTTGTTTCAACTTTTACATAGCATAGGATACTTAAAATCATAAAACTAGAACATATTTTAATATATTTATATAATTTTTATTTGAAGTTAGTAATATTTAAAGGATCTTTTTTTACTTTATTAAATATTATATCAGATCAAACACAAATAAATAAATTAAAACAAACGAGGTATATTGTCATTTGTCAAAAATATCTGAACAATTTAAAAATGACAATTGATACCTTAACATGGGGAGTAAGATAATTTTAAAAACACCTGCCGTTAACATTACTTTGTCTAAAAAATCAAGCAACTAGGTCTTAAATATATCATATTATATACTAGTGAAATACACGTCAAGAAAAAATCTGGAATAATTATAAGAGCCGCCACTTTCTTTTTTATTTGACCCCCTTAAAATATTATATTTTCTTAATTTAATTTATGTATTTCAATTTAATTCCGCACAAAGTTTTAAAAAGATTTTAAATAAAATTTAAACTAAAATAGATATATTATTTAGAATATTTAATTGAAAGAATTACTTTCAAAAAGTGGTATTCATTTTTCAACATACTAGAGAAAAAGTAAGACAAATTGAGATGATCCTTCTATATTGTTAACGAAATATTTTTCTAGTAAAATTTTTTTTTAAAGTATTTTTTATATTTAATTTTTATTATTTTATATTCAATTAGATGATTTATAATGACATAGATATCTATCTTAATTTAGATCATATATTTTATAATCTTTATTCTTAAATTTCATACTCAATAATTGCATACATCAGAGGGAAGAGAGTAATTAATGAAAATAAAATATTTTCTCCCTTTTTTTTAGTTGTCATAGTTTTAAGAATCAAACAATATGAATTTTGATTAATATATTTTTTAAAATATTAAAATGAAAAGAATTAGTACAATTTATTGTACTTTTATATATATTTTGAATATATAAAATTTTAAAATATCAAATAAATATGATCTAACTTTACTTTAAATAATAGTCAAACTAATTTTCAAAAATATAACACAATTAAAAACGAACGGGGATTGAGGGAGTAAAATAAGAAGCTAAAAGCCGCCAGTATATTTACATGTTACCTGTCAGCGTACTCCACTGAATTTAATTCTGGATAAGACAGAGGACTGTGAGATTTGCGCCTAGTTTATTCAACACCTTACATTTTTTTCACAAATCAAAGTCATAGCTATCGATACTAGAAGTGTTTTCATTAATTAGAGATTTCATATTCAAGTTTTGAATATGAAAAAATTTTTGTTGGGAACACTATTTTTGAATGAGCCCTGTAAAGCGTAATTCAAATTTAGTCGAAAGTTCAACGTGAACTCTGAATATTAAATTAGAAAATAAAAAAAGAGTCACAGCTACTAATAGACAACTCACCTTAGGTCTCCATCACGGCATCTTCCTTCTTCTTACCTATAAATAGCTTCCATTTTACAAATTGTTTCCCATCAACTAATTTTACTAGTTACTACTACATCAAAATGAGGCTTTCTGAATTCACTACTCTTTTCTTACTATTTTCTGTGCTTTTGCTGTCTGCCTCGGCAGAGCAATGTGGTTCACAGGCTGGAGGCGCACTTTGTGCCTCGGGACTCTGTTGCAGCAAATTCGGCTGGTGTGGTAATACAAATGACTATTGTGGTCCAGGTAATTGCCAGAGCCAGTGTCCTGGCAGCCCCGGTCCCGGTCCTTCAGGGGACCTTGGCGGTGTCATCTCAAATTCCATGTTTGATCAGATGCTTAATCATCGCAACGATAATGCTTGTCAAGGAAAGAATAATTTCTATAGTTACAATGCCTTCATCAGTGCTGCTGGGTCTTTTCCTGGATTTGGTACTACTGGTGATATCACTGCCCGTAAAAGGGAAATTGCTGCTTTCTTTGCCCAAACTTCCCATGAAACTACTGGTACGTTGATTTGAATTTGATGGATTCAACTTTTCAATTGAGATCTAATATAATTAATTATATACTTATTGATATATAGGAGGATGGCCTTCAGCACCTGATGGACCATACGCATGGGGTTACTGCTTCCTTAGAGAACAAGGTAGTCCGGGCGATTACTGTACACCAAGTAGTCAATGGCCTTGTGCTCCTGGAAGGAAATATTTCGGACGAGGCCCAATCCAAATTTCACAGTAAGCTCATATATATATATATATATATATATATATATATATATTAACAATCATTTTCATTATATAGTCATGGAGCTAGAAAAAAAAAGTCTTTTTTATCCGTTACAACAAGTTAAAATATATTAATATGATGATGTCTAATTACGTGTATTTTGACATTTAAAAACAGCAACTACAACTACGGGCCATGTGGAAGAGCCATCGGAGTGGACCTTTTAAACAATCCTGATTTAGTAGCCACCGACTCAATCATCTCATTCAAATCAGCTATCTGGTTCTGGATGACACCTCAATCACCAAAGCCTTCTTGCCACGATGTCATCACCGGAAGATGGCAACCATCTGGCACTGACCAAGCAGCTAATCGTGTCCCTGGATTCGGTGTCATCACAAACATCATCAATGGTGGCCTGGAATGTGGTCATGGAAGTGACAGCAGGGTCCAGGACCGAATTGGATTTTACAGGAGGTATTGCGGAATTCTTGGAGTTAGTCCTGGTGACAATCTTGATTGTGGCAACCAGAGGTCTTTTGGAAACGGACTCTTAGTCGATACTATGTAACGATCGACTTCATCATATAAGGCCCCAACTATAAATAAATTTATGTATGTACGAAATTGTATGAATTGTGATTGTAATATGATGGGACCATGACTTATAATTGTTTGTTTTTAAAATAAACAAAGACTATTGTTCTTCTTCTAATGTTGTGACGGGTCATGTTAATTAGCATTATGGAAACAGGTTAACAATCGAGCCACTTCATTACATTATTTAGGAAAGCACTTAAGTTATAATCTAACCTTATTATAATAGGTCAGTTAACATTATTTTCTAAAAGATTATCAATCAGTATTTTAACATTGAATAGAGTTATCTGGCATTATCTGTTAAATAGTAATCTGATTGTATAAATATTTTATACATCGTTAATTCACACCACAACCTAGCTCCTCTTTAATTTTCTAATAATGTTTGTAAATTGTTAAGTAAAGAACTATTGAGTTGAATATTGGTGGGGTGTTGGTGCTATATATTGGATAGATTTAGATGTGACAAGTTCAATTACTGACAATTGAATAGGTGAATTAATTCCTACATGTCAACATTGTGTGAATTTCACATGTGAATGAATAATAATTGAGTAAAAGATATCCCAAGAATATGCCAAATCAAGTGAGCATTATATTATGGGGCTAGTCCATATACTAGTTTTCATTTACTTAAGTGTCTTTCCATTTTTCCTTTTTACACGTGAGTCATTTAATCAACACAGATACAATGTATTTCAATGAAGTCTCCATCAATGAACCTCAAATTTTTCTACAAGCATTACTTTTTCCCTTAAGAAGTTACAACTTCGAAAGTCAAATCAATGTGTATGTGGTTACAACACATTTGGTAACATAAAATTTGTGCAAATGATTTTGTGTTTTAATTCCTTGAATCATCATCTCCATGTACACTCCACAATACCTAAGTAGCTGTGACAAAATAGTTTGTTTTTAGTACCCACGCTTTTTGTTCTATTGATAACTTGAACCCAACTACACTAGGACTGAGATACGACCAAGACTCCTATGGGAGACAGTAGTGGGGAATTTTCCACAAAAAGTAAATAATATTTATTATCTGAGCAACTCCCGTTGTTAAGAATAGTAATTATTGGAACCTCAATATTTTTGGGTCCAAAGAATATTATTAAGTTCATGTCTTTTGGCAATCAAGGAAATCATTTCATTGAAAGAGTTTTGAGGTTAGAAGTTGAGTTAATGTGTAACTATGAAAACCAATAATCATTAGACTCTCGTTGGTTCAAATGACACCAAAGGCATTGATATGCATCAACAAGTGAAAAAGCACTTTTAGACGTTGATGTTAATTTTATAAATAGTTACGTGTTTGGATAAAAATATAAAAAACTAATACGAATAAGGAAGTGGATTTGTTTTGATAAAAGAATTATAATAAACACTTTTTCTATTAAAATGAGTCACAGAGATGGTTATGGCTGATTTTGGTTTAATTTATGCACTTTAAATATTATCAAACACGTAAATAAATCAAAAAATATTTATACACTATTTAAACTAGCTTATAATAATAAGATTAGTCAAACACCTTAGAGGATGAGACATGATTTGAAGTCTATGCATTTTAAACTTGTCACTAAACTCATAGCTCGTTTACCTAACTAAATTTGTAATTAAATGTTTTATATATGTAATATGTTTTCTAATATAATTACAAAATCTAATTAAAAGTTACTGAATTTGTCTGAAGAATATATTAGCACTAGCTTTAAAAACCCTCGTAATACATAGAAAGCTAGCTAGATGCTCAAATGCATCATTAATAAAATATTTAGAAGTTAGATCGCAAAGCAAAAGAGACCCTGGCCAATTTGGATACCTAAGTTGTAATACACTTTAATGAACAAATTACAATAGTATCAGAGGCGGAGTTAAAATTATGAATTGAGAGTTCTAAATCAATTTTATTTGGGGGTTTACAAGTTAACATATATATATATTTATTTAATTTTCTAATACAAATATACGATCGACAAAAAAAGTTAGCAAACATATGAACCCACCTAGCTCCACGAATAGTACTAGCAACTGAGGATATTATATGATTGACTTGATTTTTTTAATACAAGAGACGTGAAGGGCCTCTATAGAATTGATCAAATTTATATATTATATTAATATATAATATATATGAGAGAGAATTGATCAAACCAATTATTTAAGCATCTTAGGAAAGTCATAAACTCTATATAATAGTCTGTTCCATGTTTGTGACATTTTTTTAGTTTTTTCCGAGAAAATCAAAACTTCTAATATTTTTTATATAATTTTTTAAATAAATAAGTTTTAATCTTAAAATATTAAATTAATATAATTCAACGTTTAATAATTAACTCACGCAATAATCCTTCTTTATAATTTGTTGCGAATGAAATAGTGCCTTTTTAATATTGGATTAAATTAAAAACATATGATATTGTTGTTGCTTTCTCTAGAGACAAGCTACTTAAAAACTTTTTAATATTGGATTAAATTAATATTTTTTAAAACCATGTATATAGCTGTTGTTATTCTTTTAATAAATGGGCATCATTTTCCCTCCTTTTAAATTAAAAAAAATTAAATTATTTTTCTCGATTAGATCTGCTTATGCAGTGTAAAATTTATTAAAAGGAAAGCATTTGAAAAGTCTGGAAAGTTAAGAGCCGCCACTATTTTTTAATTTA
Source organism: Solanum acaule (assembly GCA_036250505.1). Lineage (NCBI taxonomy): Eukaryota > Viridiplantae > Streptophyta > Magnoliopsida > Solanales > Solanaceae > Solanum > Solanum acaule. The sequence goes on along the minus strand of JAJOOR010016018.1, from coordinate 6,403 downwards.
ATTTCCTTTCCGGCTTTCTCCTTAAAAATATATACTCTAGAAAAAATGAAACATGAATACTGAATAGTAATAAAAAATAAAATAAGAAGCTAATAGCCGCCACTTATTAATTTATTCATTTTTATTTATCAAACTATTTTTCAAATAGTTTTTCACTTTTATTTTTCATTTTTAATCAATTAAGAAAAGACAAAAATATTTCTTTATGTTATTTAATACTAGTAAACATCAATTAATAGAAATAAAATATTAAAGTAATCATGTCAATAGTTATATTTTTATGATGAATGTGTTAAGTTTAAATATGACAAATAAAAATGAACCGAACTTATATTTATTTGATCCTGATAATAGCCGCCGGTTAGTATACGTGGTGATCCTGATAAAACAGAGAACAATGAGAAATTGAGAATTGTGTCTTGTTTAGTCAATATCTGCTTTGTCACCCTCGTCCCTCTTTACCTATAAATACCTTCTACTTCACCACTTCCTTCCCATCACTCTTTACTACTTCCATTAAAATGAGACTTTCTGAATTCACAGCTCTTTCTTTGCTGTTTTCTCTCTTATTGCTAACTGCCTCGGCAGAACAATGTGGTAGGCAGGCGGGAGGTGCTCGTTGCGCCGCGGGACTCTGTTGCAGCAATTTCGGCTGGTGTGGTAACACTAATGACTATTGTGGTCCTGGCAAATGTCAAAGCCAGTGTCCTTCTGGTCCTTCTCCGAAACCACCTATACCTGGCCCTGGTCCTTCGGGTGGAGACATTGGCGGCGTCATCTCAAATTCCATGTTTGATCAGATGCTTAAGCATCGCAACGATAATGCTTGTCAAGGAAAGAACAATTTCTATAGTTACAATGCCTTTATTAATGCTGCCAGGTCTTTTGGTGGCTTTGGCACTACTGGTGATACCACTGCCCGAAAAAGGGAAATTGCTGCTTTTTTTGCTCAAACCTCCCATGAAACTACTGGTACGTCGATTTGAATTTGATGGATTCAATTTTTCAATTGAGAACTAATATAATTGATTATGTACCTATTGATATATAGGAGGATGGCCTACGGCACCAGATGGACCATACGCATGGGGTTACTGTTTCCTTAGAGAACAAGGTAGTCCAGGCGATTACTGTACACCAAGTAGTCAATGGCCTTGTGCTCCTGGAAGGAAATATTTCGGACGAGGCCCCATCCAAATTTCACAGTAAGTTACCATAATTTAATTATTTGTTATGAATTTTGTTGGGTCTAATTATGTGAATTTTGACATTAATTAACACAGCAACTACAACTATGGGCCATGTGGAAGAGCCATCGGAGTGGACCTTTTAAACAATCCTGATTTAGTAGCCACAGATCCAGTCATCTCATTCAAATCAGCTATCTGGTTCTGGATGACCCCTCAATCACCAAAGCCTTCTTGCCACGATGTCATCACTGGAAGATGGCAACCATCTGGCGCTGACAGAGCAGCCAATCGCCTCCCTGGATTTGGTGTCATCACAAACATCATCAATGGTGGCCTAGAATGTGGTCGCGGCAGTGACAGTAGGGTCCAGGATCGAATTGGGTTCTACAGGAGGTATTGCGGAATTCTTGGAGTTAGTCCTGGTGACAATCTTGATTGTGGCAACCAAAGGTCTTTTGGAAACGGACTCTTAGTCGATACTATGTAATGACTTCATCATCTGTTTGTTGTATTCTCTTGTTACAATGCAGGGCCTAGATATGAATAAATTTACTCATGTAATTGTGTTGTAATATGATGGAACCACGACTTATAATCGTTTTTCATTTTAATAAACAGACTTGTCCACGATAGTGGATGGTTCTACTTCCACAGTTGTGACTTATGACAGGTAGTTGGGTCAATCCAAAATCAGATAAATACTGACTAGTCAATCGAGCCATCTCATTATTTAGAAAAAGGATTTAAGTTACTATGGGTTCACCTACCCACTCGACTTTTAATTACAAATAATCAAGATTTGCTATCATTGACAAAGTTCATCACATTCAAATAGGGCAATTTGGTTGAATACCAAACAAACATGTCTGACTAATCCAAATTCGTAGTAAAAGAAAAATGGATTACGACACATTTTGACCTTAACAGACCTCCTACAGCTTTTAATTACACGTATTACATGTTAATCTCAGTCATTTGATGAGACAACTTCTCTTCCAAGTTTTATGAGATTTAAGTGAATGAAAACCTTCCTAGATGATACATATTCTTTTAAAAGGAAAATTACGCGTACAAGCAAATATATACAAGTTAATTACTTAACATAGCTATAGTTTGTCTTAATTACAATTCGCGACCTACTTTTAGTTATAATTACGTGGCTCAACTTTTTAATTTTGTATAATTCGAAATTTGTATAATATAATTTGTATAACTTTTGTATGATTCGGATTTGTATAATATAATTTGTATAACTGTTTACACTTCTGATGTTTGTAATTGTATAAATTCGTTATTTTGAGCTTGTACAAAAATAACTGAATTATACAAATGTACCCGCGAATTATACGAATCCACGAATCATACAAACGAGACAACTTAAACTGTTAGCACAACCCATAAATATGCAAACTATAGCTATAGAACATAATTAAATTTATTATAGTAACTATTTGCGAAAGCTGCTCTTTTTTAAATTAGTGGAAAGAAAGAACTTTGAACCTCAAAAATTAGGCATCCAAGGTACAGCCACCGTCTCTGATTTTGAGTATTGAATTTTTGGGACCAAACTGTATCATCATACTAGGGATTAAAGCTATCAACTGCAAAAGATATACGTGCAATTGCTTCATCATATACTAAAGTACATCTTGTAAATCATAAGAAAACACGGAATTATGGTATTATTTATTTATATTCATTTTTATTTATTAAACTATTTTTAAAATAGATTTTTCACTTTTAATCTATTAAGAAAAGACAAAAAAACAAAGGTTCTTCATGTTATTTAATACTCCCTCAATTTCATATTAATTGAATTTTTGAGTGATTTTCTATTTTTCAAATTAACTTAATTGTTCAGTTTTCAAGACTATATTTATAGTGTTCTTTCAATTTTACCCTTCATTTGGATTTTCAATGTGATGACTTCAATAAATTTGACAATAATTAATAAGGGTAAAAATGGAAAACTATGTTCAATTTATGTCTTAATCTACTTTTCTTAAAGGGTGTGAAACACCTCAAAAATTCAATTAATATGAAATGAAGGGAGTACTAAGTAGTAAACATCAATTAATAGAGATAAACTAATTTCATGATAGCTGTGTCAAATTAAAATAAAAATATAACAAATAAAAATGAACGGACAGGATATTTCTATAATAGCCGCCGCTTAGTAGAGGTGGCCTAAATAAAACAGATATTAATGAGAAATTGAGAATTGAGTCTTGTTTAGTCAACATCTGCTTTGTCACCCTCCTTACCTATAAATACCTTCTACTTCACCACTCTCTTCCCATCACTTACTACTACTTCTATTAAAATGAGGCTTTCTGCTTGTTCCTTACTTTTTTCTCTCTTATTGTTAACTGTCTCGGCTGAACAATGTGGTAGGCAGGCAGGAGGTGCGCGTTGTGCCACGGGACTCTGTTGCAGCAATTTTGGCTGGTGTGGTAACACTAATGACTATTGTGGTCCTGGCAAGTGTCAAAGCCAGTGTCCTTCTGGTCCTTCTCCCAAACCACCTACCCCTGGCCCTGGTCCTTCTGGTGGAGACATAGGCAGCGTCATCTCAAATTCCATGTTTGATCAGATGCTTAAGCATCGCAACGAATATTCTTATGAAGGAAAGAATAATTTCTATAGTTACAATGCATTCATCAATGTTGCCAGGTCTTTTGGTGGCTTTGCCACTACTGGTGATACCACTGCCCGAAAAAGGGAAATGGCTGCTTTCTTTGCCCAAACCTCCCATGAAACTACTGGTACGTCGATTTGAATTTGATGGATTCAACTTTTCAATTGATATCTAATATAATTGATTATGTACCTATTGATATATAGGAGGATGACCGTTAGCACCGGATGGACCATACGCATGGGGTTACTGCTTCCTTAGAGAACAAAGTAACCCGAGCGATTACTGTACACCAAGTAGTCAATGGCCTTGTGCTCCTCGAAGGAAATATTTCGGACGAGGCCCCATCCAAATTTCACAGTAAGTTACCATAATTTTAGCAGAGTCATGGCTAAGAATTTAATAGTAACCAATTTTGGCTAAATAAGTAAGGGGAATTATTTGTTATGAATTTTGTTGGGTCTAATTACGTGAATTTTAACATTAATTAACACAGCAACTACAACTATGGGCCATGTGGAAGAGCCATCGAAGTGGACCTTTTAAACAATCCTGATTTAGTAGCCACAGATTCAGTTATCTCATTCAAATCAGCTATCTGGTTCTGGATGACCCCTCAATCACCAAAACCTTCTTGCCACGATGTCATCACTGGAAGGTGGCAACCATCTGACGCTGACAGAGCAGCCAATCGCCTCCCTCCCTGGATTCGGTGTCATCACAAACATCATCAATGGTGGCATAGAATGTGGTCATGGCAATGACACCCGGGTCCAGGATCAAATTGGGTTCTTCGGAATGTATTGCGAAATTCTTGGAGTTAGTCCTGGTGACAATCTTGATTGTGGCAACCAGATGCCTTTTGGAAATGGACTCTTAGTCGATTCTATGTAACAACTTTATCATCTGTTTGTTGTAGTCTCTTGCAACAATGCAGGACCCAACTATGAATAAATTTACTTATGTAATTGTGTTGTAATCGTTTTTCATTTTAATAAACAAAGACTTTGTCCACGATAGTGGATAGTTCTACTTCTACAGCTGTGACTTGTGACAGGTAGCTGGTTCAATTCGAAACCAGATAAATATTGACTAGTCAATCGAGCCATCTCATTATTTAGAAAAGGATTTAAGTTATTATGGGTTCACCTACCCACTCGGCTTTTAATTACAAATAATCAAGATTTGTTATCATTGATGAAGTTCATCACATACAAATCGGGCAAGTTGGTTGAATACCAAAACAAACATGCCCAAGGCCCGACTAATCCAAATTCGTCTTGAAAGAAAAATGCATTATGACATGTTTTGTCTTTAACAAACCTCCTACAGCTTGTAATTGCACGTATTACTCGTTAATCTCAGTCATTTGATGAGACAACTTCTCTTCTAAGTTTTATGAGATTTAAGTGAATGAAAACCTTCCTAGATGATACATATTTTTTAAAATTAGTTGAAAGAAAGAACTTTGAACCTCAAAAATTAGGCATCCAAGGTACAGCCACCGTCTCTGATTTTGAGTCTTGAATTTTTGGTACCAAACTGTATCATCATACTAGGGATTAAAGCTATCAACTGCATAAGATATACATGGAAAATCACTGTTAAGGTGGTGCAATTGCATCATCATATACTAAAGTACATCTTGTGAATCATAAGAAAACACGGAATTTGGGTATTATTTGAGTCATACTAGACATCCTAAGAAACTATTTCAGCAATATGAAATATAGTTAATTAATATGCATTTTGGCATTGATAGAAATAAGGTAACTCTTTATTTGTCTACCTATAAAATATCTTTAGTATAGTGCTTACCCAAGCAAGGCCGACGCAGAACAAGTTGAATCCAGGATAATTGAATGGAGCCTTCTCAGATAAAAATAGATCTGCATACAAGGAAATAAAATATATTTAATTTGACATTCAGATCCTACAAAGCCAGTGTGCTATTGCCGACACATCCAGGATTTTCACTAAGAGGGTTCGAAAAATAAAAAAAATGTAGTATTTGAGATTTGAATTTGGAACCTCAAAGTAAATTTTGAATCCCGTCAACCGCTAAGCCAACATCTAATCTTATGTTCAAGATGTTTAAAATCTATATATGTACAGAATGTTTTTTTAAAATTCCTTACATATACCGTGTAATTATTTTTGCTAAGCCACACAACTTTGACTATGAAAAATATTTGAAGGTTCAACTTACCTGTTAGAGGAGTATATATTAATGGAGAAAGAATATTGCCAAATGAGCTTATGCCTGCAATGCACCCTTGAGCAATTCCCTATCACATTAACAGAGAATTAATGTAATAGAAAATACTGATCCAACACATAGTAAATCAAAATTAAGGTAGAAACCAGCAACATCTAAATTGTTCACCTGCTCATTTGGTCCAACTTGTTTTGAAACAATGCTTTGTAACTACATTTTATAAACACTATCAGATCAAATAATCAACAGAACTAAAAAAAAAAGTGTTTAATCTTCCTAGAAGTATATAACAAAGAAAACTCACAGCAGGTCTTGTAAGGAAGGCAATGATAGGCAACAAATTAGCAACATAAGGAA
>JAJOOR010016017.1:0-14567 GCA_036250505.1 Solanum acaule | reverse complement strand
GACACTTCATTAGGATTAGTAAGGTAAGGCCTAGCCCCCCTTGCTTGCACTTATCCCTATTGATATTTTTATGTTTAATAAAAGGCCACTAGACACTATCTAGTGGTAAATTTGCGGAAAAAAAAAAAAAAAAAAAAAGGATACGATGCATTGCTAAATATATAGGTCTAGCGATTAATTTTTTTTATGCTAATCGATGTAGAATGTCACTTTTGAAATTTGTTTTTTGAATTTCTATTAGGGAGTTTATTTTTTTATAATTTATTTTTATATTTTTTTAATCAACCAAACATTCAAAATAATTAAAAAATATTTTCCTTACATACCAAACACAAACTAAAAGTTGGACATTTGTTGAAAAAACTTCATAACTTCTGGCAAGATAAGGGAAACTTTAATTAAAAAAAATCGACAAATTATGTCTACATACCATGAAGCAGCAGCCTTTTTGCCATATCATATTAATTAATTACATGCTTTCTTTCATATATATATGAGACAAAATTATCCTTTTCTAAGTGTAAGATTAAATATTAATTTCGTTTTGGTGCATAAATATTTGATAAAAATTATAATGGAATAATAAATATTTCTTTTTATTTTAAATTAGAATTCTTGAATTCAAATTTTAAATATAAAATATTTTATTCTTTAGTGTAAATAATATTTAGCATGAATTTAAATTCAATCAAATTTTAATATGAATACTGAATGAGGAATGAAAAAAACAAAAGCGCAAGGAGTTTCCAAGTATTTTCATTAAATTATGTTCAAATTCCATGAGGCCGCAGCCTTTTTTCATACCATTTCGATTACATACTATGTGTCATATTAGACAAAATTATCCATTTTAAGTGTAACATTAAAGACAATTTTGTGTGTCACTACCTTACTCCTCGTCATTATAACCGTTTTAAGTTGGGGTTTTGGGAGGGTAGATTGTACAAGTTTTATTTTTATTTTAGAGGTAGAAATATTGTTTTAGATAGAATTTTGGTTAAAAAAAAACAATTCAAAGCAATTAAGTGAAAGAAGTAACAGAGGTATTAAGAAATAACAACTAATAACATAATCAACATATAATAACAAAATAGAAACTACAATAAAGTAATACAATAATTGAGGTACAAGAAATCAACAAATAGTATGTAATAGAAATCAAATGACGAGAAACTACAATAGCAATGATATGACTGCTAATAAGAATGAACAACAAGACAGCACATTGTTACCAATTAACCTCCTATCCCAATAATTTATGTCCTCCAGATCCTTCTATCTAAGCTCATATCTTCGATAAGTGGAAGCAAATCTCTATCATGTATAATCACCTCTCTTCAATACTTCTCCAGTATACTTCCACCTCTTATTGTAAAATTCTCTATAGTCAAGGCTAGTTATTAAAACCACGTCTATTTTTGGGCCCATTTCATGGGCTTGAATATGAGGGGATGACTTGGTACTTGGGCTGGGCTGATTAGTTACAATTAAGGCAATATTACATAAATGCACGAACTTAAGATATTGTAATCTCTAAAATTTTCTACAATTTAAAAAAAAATACAAAAATTTCCTCTCTAATACATCCCTATCCCCTCTCGGATACATTTCTAGCCCCTCTCAAATACATCCATCACATCTCGGATACATCCCTCCCATTAAGTAATGTATCATTTGCAATGTATTGGACATCCAAGAAATGTATTTGAGAGCAAAAAAAAATCCTGAAGTTTTTTAATTGAGAAAATTTTGAGAATAAAATATAATTAGCCCATGCATAAGATTTCTATACTTTATACTAAAATTATATGATTTAGGCCCTTTTCTACTTACATCTTGCTCTTTTCCAATTTCATATTCTGAGTTTTTATGTACTTTATTGTGGCATCTATGTGATCTACCAATGTCATTGTTTCATGCAACATTTAATACAAATGATTTTAGCTAAGAGCAAGTGATCATGCCTGTGGAAAATAACAGCGGATTCAGAATTTCAAGTGACTTCAAGACATAGATTGCAGTCTAATTAGCTTTCTAAATTCTAATTTTAGGGCATTGAGAAATTAGTCTTTTGATCCTCCTCAAGCCTACTTTCTTCTTTCGAATTAAACTTCCGATTTAGTTGGTGCATAAACTAAATCTTACGTTTTTACCACATCACCAACCACCACACATTCTTCAACAACCACCATCAACATCTTCAACTACTATATCAACCAACATCCCCCTATTACGATCACTAATATCACTACCAACCAGTACCTTCAAGTTACTCACTAAAACACAAATTAAGCTTCACCATCACAACTATCGCCACCAGTACTATTACTAGTCACTAACACCAACTATTATCGCCATTATTACTTGCCACTAATACCAATCATTACCACCACAATCGATACAAATCATCTTTGCCATCACTAATGAATAGAATTTTTTTTTTTTCAATCAATAATAATTTAATTTTATTAATTTTATATTTTTGCTCAAGAAACAAATCGTCATAATAGATTGATTGTCAAAAATTATTTATGTTGAATTTTTATGCTAAATCATCGATTGACAATGGGATAGTCAAAATCAAATCAAAACCGATAATTCAAATCGAAAAAAGTTATTGGTTTATCGGTCTTCTCGGTTTGAAATTTTTCTTAACGGGTTAATCGATAATTCGTTAGTAAATTAGTAAACTATATTTATACCATTCGGTATATAAAGCTCTTGACTTAGTGTTTAATTTCAAACTTTTATTTCTGGTTATCTCAAACTCTTGGTTATTCTATAGTGTAATGTGTCAGTATTTGATTTTGAGCAAGATGCAATCTGTCAATTCATGTGCATGGTTCATTTGATTTATCACCTGATTCTAAGTAATTTCTAATGGTTTTTTTGTGTCAAATATTAACGGTTAAACCAATAACACTCAATAACTGATAAGTCAGTATCTTAATGATTATATAACAATTTAATATATCTACAAACCGCTAACTGATAAGTCGAATCAATACACTTTAAAATGGAACTAATTGCAAGGGCAATATTGGAAAATCTTAATTAATGTTTTCTTGATTAGTAAGTTGAACAACTAATATGAGACAACTAGTTTTAGTAAAATGATCAACTAATATGAAACGGAGGAAATAATTCATTGCTCACAAATACTTTTTTCTACTTTTTGACAAATATAGAACATTTTGCATCAATTTAAGATTTTAGGTTGAATTGATGTGGTGAAAGTTGAAACATATGTATTTGTTTTTCTTTACTCTTTCGTCTTCTGTTTTTTTTGTTGTTTTTCTTGGGGGACCAAAACACAAGTTGGGGTAGAGGGACGAAGACACAAGTAAGCAAATGTCAAAGTCTCAAAGAATATATGTCGATTAAAAGAATATATATAATACGCGCAAAAAATTATTGAATAATTTAGGAGCTAATATCTCAAAAGATCATTGAACTATGAGAATTTAACTAGCAAATTAAAGTCATTAAACTTTATTTTGTTTCAATAAATCACTCAACTACATTTATCATTAAAATAAATTTGACATAATTAAATAAATTATTTTTTATTTCATATAATCATAGACCCACGAATAAACAAAATTTATAAAAACAAACTAAAAATGGTGCGGATTTTGACCTATTTTTGAAGAAAAAAAATGTTGCAAAATAAAAAATAATGTAAAAAATGGTGACTTTAATTTAGATTCGTTATTTCTCTATGGATTGTTCCAGTTCAGTGAGAGGTTCATACTTCCTTTCTAGTTTCTTGGTGTAAAAATTATATTTTGAGAAAATGGAAATTGTTCGAAGAAATTTAAATAATTCAAAATGTATTAGGAATAACACTTCAATGGGAGAAGGTGCATGGAAATGGTGCAGATTCAGTTTTTTCAAAAAGTATGGATTTTTTAGAGCAATACATTTTCTGACTATAAGATACATTACAAATGATATATTAATCAATGGGAGGGATGTATCCGAGAGAGGATAAGAATGTGCTGGTGAAAATTACAAGATTGCAAATTACAAGTGAAAATAAAAATGAAGAAAATAAAATGTCTTCTGGCTAAGTTGCAGATATCTTTTGTGTTAGAGTTGATCTCTATGTATTGTAGTTGTAATGGGATTGTACTTGTGATTATTCTATATTATAAATATAAGTCATGCGGGTGAGTAAACACACACTTTTACATAATAATTTATATCTCTCATCTTGGTATCAGAGCCATATACGATTCTTCCTCTCTTTTTTTCCAATGGCCCCAGAAATATCCTCATTCTCTTCTACTCAACAAACCTTGAATCAATCTTCCCTTGGTCTTCCCATTCCCCCTCCAACAATTTCTAATATCAAAGGTTTTGTCCCTATTGAATTGACATATGTCAATTACCTTACTTGGAAGAAGGTTTTTGTCACAGTTCTGAAAAGTTATAATCTGTTGTTCGTTATAGAGGGAAAAATATTGTGTCCTTCGCCAAATCATGAAGAATATAAATTATGGATTCAGTGTGATACTATTGCATTGAGTTGGATTAATGCAACATTTTCGACGGCAGTTCTTGATACACTTTTGAACTATTCTTGTGAGACATCTAAAGAAGCTTGAGACACTTTAGCCTCATTGTATTTGGATCAAGTTTCTTCCTCCTCCATCCATCTTAAGTCAAAATTTCAAAATTTCAAGAAAGGTTCTCTTTCTATGGAGGATTATCTTCAACAACTTCACTCGATTGCCTGCTCTCTAAGGGCAATTGGCAAGCCTCTGACGGATGACGATTTAGTCACTCAGGCTTTGCAAGGTCTACCTTCATCTTATCATACTTTGTATCTGGATTAAATGCCACTGGCTCGCTTCCTACTTTTATTGCGTTACGACCACTCCTCTTCACAGAAGAAGCCCACATTAGTACAATTTCTTCGAAAGAATCAAATCCTAATTCTACCTTGCTTGTGACAACTCATGGGCAAACCAATTTTGTTGCATCATCCCCTCACGGACATCAACCTGCGAAAGGACACACACATGGACGAGGTCGTGGCAGGAATAACAAAGGACAATATGGTAGGGGTCGAGGATCCAATAATTCTTCATGGTCGAATTTTCAAAATAATATTCGACATCCTTCACCTGCTAATGGTATTTTGGGACGACCACCATTTACTCCGGCTAAACAGTGTCAAATATGTTTTCACTATAACCACACTGCCTTGGAGTGTAGAAACAGGTTCAATCACTCTTTTGTTGCTAACAATATTCCTCAATCATTTGCTGCTATGAATTTGGAGGAGGTTCACCCAACAGTTTGGTATCCGGACTCTGGAGCATCGGCGCATATGACAAATAATCCTTCTACCCTTACTTCTCATGCTCCATACTCTGGTTCTTCTCAGGTCATGGTTGGTGATGGTATTCTTCTCTCCATTAACTCTACTGGTTATTCTATTCTTCCTACAACCTCTAAACCTCTTGTCCTAAAGAACGTTTTATATGTTTCTTCCCTTGCTAAAAATTTACTTTCTATTCAACGTTTATGTGCCGATAATAATTGCTTCATTCAATTTACTGATTCTGATTTTTTTGTTAAGGACAAGAAGAACAATACAACACTGCGCCGTTGTAACAATACTAGATCACTTTATCCCATCCGCATCGTTTCATCCAGATCCTCCAATTTTGGTCTATTCGCTAGTGTCGTGTCTGCTTCTACTTGGCATCAACGTTTGGGACATCCTGGTCACCAATCTTTGCATTCTTTAGTTGCTAGAAAATTGATTAGTAGTACTTCTTCCTTTTGCAATAATTCTTGTAATGTTTGTCATTTAGGCAAACAAACTCGAATGGCGTTCTCTTTATCTAGTAGAAATGCAAATTCTCCATTTGTTTTAGTTCATTCGGATGTTTGGCATGCTCATGTTGCCTCAAATTCTGGCTACCGTTATTATATTTTATTTCTTGATGATTATACTAAATTCTCTTGGATTTATTTGATGCGTGAAAAATTTGAATCCTTTGAAAAATTCAAAGAGTTTCATGCAATGGTTAAAAACATTTTTCACACCTTTATTTCTTATTTTCAATCTGATGGGGGTGGAGAATATGTTAACCAAAAATTTAAATCATTTTTCCAGCAAAATAGCATCATCCATCGTTTTTCTTGTTCTCACACATCTGTTCAAAACAGTAGGGCTGAAAGAAAACATAGACATATTGCTAATGTTCTTCGTTGTCTTATTTTTCAAGCGTCTATGTCTTTTAAATATTGGGGTGATGCTTGTTTATATGCTGTCTTTCTTATCAATGTAACCCCTCTTCCAGTGTTGCATTATAAATCTCTGTTTGAACTACTTTATGGCCATATCCCTGATTACAATTCAATCCGTGTGTTTGGGTGTCTATGTTATCCCTTTGTGGCTTTTAATAAGTGCTCTAAGTTCCACCCTCGATCTAAACAATGTTTGTTTCTTGGTTCATCAGATAAACATAAATGATTTAAATGTTTGGATCCTTGCTCAAATAAGATTCTCATCTCTCGGCATGTTCATTTTGTTGAGGACTCTTTCCCGTTTAAGAGTATGTTTCCTACTCTTTCGCCAACTTCTTCACCCAGTTCTACCTCATTCCCAACTATTTTTGATAATTCTAAGTCTTTTACCTCTCCCGTTCATATCACTCATTTTGGAGGAACTTCAAAAAGGAGTAGTAGTAGTAGTTCGATTTAACCTACTCAAGATCACATTTCAATTAGGAGTACTCAAACTCCATCTATTTCGCAGCTTCCTCCTCCAAATGGGAGTCTCCAGACTCCTTTAAATCAGGGGAATACCTTTGCCAATTCTCTTATTTCAACTAGTAGTGTTACTCTCATTCAACTACCTGTAGTCTCCACTTTGGATCCCTCCTCTGCTGCTCCTCTTGAACGAGATATTTCATCTCCTGCCCCTTCCACTCAGACCCTTTCTCCATCTAATAATCTCCAACTATCTCCCTCACAATCACCCATCATTAATCCTCAAACTCATCATATGGTCACTCATTCTAAAACAGGATCGCTCAAGCCTCGTGTCCTCCCTTCCTTAATAGCTTCCACATGTTCCATTTTATCCGAACCTACTTCTTTTTCTCAAGCTTGTAAAGACTCTCGTTGGATGCAGGCAATGAGTTCTGAATTTGATGCTCTTGTCCACAACAAAACTTGGACCTTGGTGCCGCCTCCTCCAAATGCAAATATTGTTGGCAACAAATGGGTGTTTCAGATCAAGTTTTGTGCAAATAGTTCTGTTGAAAGATTTAAAGCTCGTTTAGTGGCTCAAGGTTTTTCGCAGCAGCTCGGGGTGGACTATTTTGAGACTTTTTCTCCTGTCGTTAAGCCTAGCACAGTGCGTTTGGTCTTGTCTTTGGCTCTTCAAAAAAATTGGTATATGCACCAACTTGATGTGTCGAATGCGTTCTTGCATGGTGAGTTATCCGAGACTGTTTATATGCGTTAACCTAAGGGCTTTGAACATCCAGATTATCCCAATTATGTGTGCAAGTTGCAGCGTGCTCTTTATGGTCTTAAATAATCTCCAAGGGCTTGGTTCCATCGTCTTGCTCGTTTCCTTCTTGATCTAGTATTTAAGCAATGTGTTTCAGATCAAAGCATGTTCATTTTTCACTTGGGGGCTGATTGCATTATTCTTTTAATCTATGTGGATGATATAGCAGTTTTTGGCTCTTCAAAGTCCCTAGTATCCGAGTTCATCTCTTCAATGAGTTCTGAATTCTCAATGAAGGACTTGGGACAGCTTCACTACTTCCTTGGCATTGAATTGAAATGCAACTCTTTGGGACTTTCGTTACTTCAGCGTCGTTATACTACTTCACTTCTTCATCGCTTCAAATTAGAGAAGTGTAAGCCAGTGCTAACTCCACTTCACAGTAAGTTGGATTGGAATTCTACATCTTCTTCTTTGCTTGACGATCCTTCTATTTATCGTCAAATGGTTGGGAGTCTACAATATTTTTGTTTTACTAGGCCAGACATTCAATTTGCTGTCAACCTTGCTTCTCAGTTTCTTCACCACCCGCGACAATTGTATCTTCAAGCAGTAAAACGCACTTTTCGATATCTCGCTAGCACAATTGATTGGGGCTTACAGTTGTATAAGAATTCTTCCTTGTCGCTCACTGTTTTCTCTGACTTTGATTGGGCTGGTTGTCCAGCCACTAGACGATCCACAACTGGCTTTTGTATTTTTCTTGGCTCTAATCTTATCTCTTGGTCTGCTAAGAAACAACCTACTGTTGCACGCTCAAGTACCAAAGCAGAGTACCGAGCTCTTGTTGTTGCCACTGCTGAAGCTACTTGGCTCCAATATATTCTTCGGGATCTTGGTGTTTTTCTTACTTCTCCGGTATCTGCCAAATGTGACAATATTGGAGCCATTCATTTAGCTCACAATCCAGTTTTTCACTCCCGTTCAAAACATGTTGCTCTGGACTATCATTTTGTTCGTGAAAAGATTAGTCATGGTGATTTAGTGGTTTCCCATGTCCATACATCTAAACAACTTGCTGATTTGTTTACCAAAGTATTGGCCTCTTCACGTTTTCGTGAGTTAACTGTCAATCTTCATGTTCACTCTTCCCGTTCAGATTGAGGGAGGGTGTTAGAGTTGATCTCTATGTATTGTAGTTGTAATAGGATTGTACTTGTGATTATTCTATATTATAAATATAAGTCATGCGGGTGAGTAAACACACACTTTTACATAATAATTTCTATCTCTCATCTTATCTCGCTCTCTTATAGGAGAATCAATCCTACTACAACAAATGTGTTTCACTGGTCCAACAGTAGTCCTTCTTGACTTGTGATCCCCTTAAGGATACAACAATATAATCACAAAGTATAACTCAACAAACTCTGGATAAGAGTTGAGTCCAAAGCTCCACAAAAGAAAAACAACCCAACTCTCTTGTTGAATAAATTTTATGCACTTTCTATGTTCTTGTACTCAAAACAAAAGAAGACTATCGCTATTTGTAGTTAAGAAACTCTTCCTAACAATGAATAAAAAGATAATGAGATAGTAAATTAGGAAAGAACAGCATCAAAAGTGTAACATCTTTGTATCCCATAGTAATAATGCAAATTAATATACAAAATCTTAATATTAAAATGCTAATAAAACCTATTTGGAGTTTCTTTGAACATTTTGCATGTAATTACTTGGATTTTCAGATGGAGTAATTGGTAATACCTCCAATGCATAAATATATTTGGTAATATTCCACGTCATTGCTGCAAGATGCTCCATAAATCAACTCCTTTATCTTATCACACAATGACAAAGTTTTAGCTTATTGGGGATGGCAATACAGTGGTGCGGGGCGGGGAAGGGGTGTTGAGTTTAATCCGTTAATTTTTTAATCTGTTTCGTTCCGCATAACATTAATTTTCATTTTCAACCCATCCCATATAGATCCGCTCCACATGAACCCACTCAATGTAAATTTTTTAATATTTCTTTTTCTAGTTAAGTTTGATACTAAAAATAACATCATTTTTTCATTAAGTTTTATCAATTTAAAAAAAAAATAGAGGTCAATTGGGAAATATGTAAGAAATTAAATTATTTTTTATTGAACCATTTTCATTACTATCTTGAATATTTTAGTATCTTTAAAGAAATTATCTTAATAAATAATGCTCTATCACTCTTATAACATGTAAAAAAAATAAAATTAAGTTTAAACCCACGTAAAATCACATATACCCGCCCCGCCCCGCATCAGTTTTAAGAAAACTCACTTCAACCCGCCCGCCTCGCACAACCTTAAACCTGGCCCGTCCTGCATAGCCTTAAACCCACCCCACCCCGCTTCCATCCCGCTCCATTACCATCCCTATAGCTCACTAGTCTAGCTCCATGGAACCAAAAATATATCGGGGCTCAAGTGATTCACCGAAGTGACAGAGACCTTGAAAACTGTTTTTTCTAACTCTAAATTCAATTGTTGAATTTATGTCGATCATCTCCACTTAAATAAATCCAATATTATTTTTTGTATGTCTATGCGGCTATTTTATCCATCCTCGATATTTTTGTTCTTTGCATGCGTAAGGCTTACGAGTCTCAATTAATTTATTACTCCCTCGATTTCAGTTTAAGTGATGTAGTAAAAATTTTAAAATTTTATCTGTGTTATATAAATTGAAACATAAAAAATATTACTAATAAAGGATATAGAATTATGTAGAAGAAGAAAGTATGAATAACTATTAAAACAACATTTTATGTTTGATTGTATTCCTTCCATCCTCAAAAATAAGACAATAAAATTCAAAAGTCTTCTTTGCATTTTTGAACTCAGTGTTAAGTCAATATTAGACAATATATTAAAACGAAGCTGAATAAATAGTTCGAATTGAGAACAACGATGGAACAAAGAAGAAGAGTTCCTTTCGATTTAATTTTTCTACCCACTTGATAGTATATCTAACTCGTTAAACCCAATTGCTAATATCATATTTCCCTCGTTACTTTTTCAGGGAAAAACACGAGACATCGAAAGAGAGAGACCTAAGGTTGTGTCATGCACATCCATGTCTTGATCGATGTCTCGTAGATGTCATGAAACATACCCTTAAAGAAAAAAAATTATATAGAGTTATGAGATAAATTACATTTATAGTAATTTTTATAAAATGTTAAATATATAAAATTTAATTAAGTTACTCTTTAAAAGTGAATTATGATAAATAATTTGAAATGAAAGAAAATATAAAATACTGTCGATTCGATTTAAAAGTAGAAAAAAAAAAGTAACTCCTCCGTTCTATATTGGTTGATCATTCACATTTTTACACGTATATTAAAAAATCATAAATAAAGAGATAATAATACTAATTCACTCCTTAAAAAACTTTTTGAAAATTTTACAAACAAATGTGAACACTTTCAAAAAGAACTAATTGCAATGGCAATCAATGGCGGAGCCACATTACAATTAGGGTGTTCACCTGAACCCTCTTCGGCGAAAAAATATATAATTTATACATGGTTAAAATAATTTTTTAAGTATATATAGTAAATGTCGAACCCCCTTCGACTACTTCGTGAGTCTATTTTTTCAGATTTTGAACCCCCTTATTGAAAATTTTGGCTCCGCCACTGATGGCAATATAGGAAAATCTTAATTAATGTTTTCTTGATTTAATAAGTTGAACAACTAATATGAGACAACTATTTTTAATAAAATGATCAACTAATATGGAATAGGAAATAATTCGTTACTCACAGACATTTTTTTCTACTTTTTGGCAAATATAGAACATTTTGCATCAATTTAAGATTTTAAATTGAATTGATGTGGTGAAAGTTGAAAACATATGTATTTGTTTTTCTTTACTCTTTCGTCTTCTGTTTTTTTTTTGTTGTTTTTCTTTGGGGACCAAAACACAACTTGGGGTAGAGGGACGAAGACACAAGCAAGCAAATGTCAAAGTCTCAAAGAATGACGATTAAAAGAATATATATATATATACTACGCGCAAAAAATTATTGAATAATTTATGAGTTAATATCTCAAAAGGTTATTGAACTATGAGAAATTTAACTAGCAAATTAAAGTTATTAAACTTTGTTTTGTTTCAATAAATCAGCCAACTTAACATTTTTATCTTCAAAAATCACTCAACTACATTTATCATTAAAATAAATTTGACATAATAAAATAAATTATTTTTTATTTCATATAATCATAGACTCCACGAATAAACAAAATTTTAAAAAACAAACTAAAAATGGTGCGGATCTTGACCTTTTTTTTTTTTTTTTATAGAAAACAAATGTTACAAAATAAAAAATGGTGACTTTTAGATTCGTTATTTCTCTGTGGATTGTTCCAGTTCAGTGAGAGGTTCATACTTTCTTTCTAGTTTCTTGGTGTAAAAATTATATTTTTGAGAAAATGGGAATTGTTCGAAGAAATTTAAATAATTCAAAATGTATTAGGAAATAAGATTTCAATGGGAGATGGTGCCTGGAAATGGTGCAAATTCAGTTTTTTTCAAAAAGTATGGATTTTTCATTGCTCTCGGATACATTTTCTAACTATAAGATACATTACAAATGATACATTAATTAATGGGAGGGATGTATCCGAGAGGGGATAAGAATGTGTTGGTGAAAATTACAAGATTGCAAATTACAATTGAAAATAAAAATGAAGAAAATAAAATCTCATTTGGCTAAGGTACGGATATCTCGCTCTCTTATAGGAGATTCAATCCCACGACACCAAATGTTTTTCTCTGGTCCAACAGTAGTCCTTCTTGACTTGTTCCCTTCTGGATACAAGAACATAATCACAAAGTATAACTCAACAAACTCTGGATAAGAGTTGAGTCTAAAGTTCCACAAAAAAAAAAACATTCCAACTCTCTTTTTGAATAAATTTTATGCACTTTGTATGTTCTTGTACTCAAAACAAAAGAAGACTATCACTATTTGTAGTTAGAAAAGAACAGCATCAAAAGTGTAGTATCTTTGTATCCCATAGTAATGCAAATTAATATACAAAATCTTAAATATTAAAATGCTAAATAACCTATGAAACTAGGAAATGAAATTTTACATCTCAATTATTTCCATCTTCAAACAATGCAGGGTGGTGCGGGGTGGGCAGGACGGATTGAGAAATTCAATCCGCCTCCGCATAATATTATTTTTCATTTTCAATCCGTCCCGCATAGATGCGTTTCGCATGAACCTGCCCCACATAAATATTTTAATATTTTCTTTTTCTAGTTAAGTTTGATACTAAAAATAAAATTCAAAAAAATAAAGTCATTTTTTCATTAAGTTTTATCAATTTAATAGGATAGTGACTTAAAAATTTATTTTTTAGAGGTCAATTGGGAAACATGTAAGAAATTGAATTATTTTTTAGTGAATCATTTTCATTATTATCTTGAATATTTTAATAGCTTTAAAGAAATTATTGTTGAAATATCAGGAATATCAGGCCCAACTAATGAATTGAACAAAAGGAATTTGGGTTCATTTGTTAAAGGCCCAGCTGATGATAACAATACGTGTACATAGGAATATTCTCTCTTACAAGTTTGTTTTAAGTTTGTTAGAACCTAGCCTATAGTATAGGGACACCTGTATAGAATATAGCTGTTTTTCTTCTCTTCTACTTGTATAAATGGAATGGAGCACTGATCAATAAAATACAGAGAAAATTTCCCTTAATTCTTCTCATTTACAACATGGTATCAGAGCATTAGGGTTGTTATCCTATTCATTTCTGCTTTTTTCATTTCTTTTGGTAATCTGCTTTGTTTCCATGGGCGATTCACTTCTTTCTGATGGCTCCACCACACCAACCACCATTGGTACTGCTTCAGCTGAAAGGGTTGTTTTGGACACCTCTCATCCTTTCTTTCTTCATGCCTCAGATTCTCCTGATATGATCCTTGTTAGCACCATCTTTGATGGTAAAGGTTACGGTGGTTGGCGTCAGGGCATCTTGATAGCCTTATCGGCTAAAAACAAGGTTTGGTTTCATTGATGGATCTATCATTCCCCTAAGTATCACTTCTGAATCTCACAGATCTTGATCTAGATGGAACAACATAGTTATTTCTTGGCTCTTGAACTCCCTTTCAAAGGAGATTGCTGAAAGTGTCTTATACTCAAAAACAGCAAAACACATCTGGGAGGAGATTGAGGAAAGGTTTGGCCAAAGCAATGGACCTCTTCTTTATCAACTGCAAAAGGAGATCAGTGAATTAGCTCAAGGAAATTTAGACATTGCTAAATACTACAGAAAACTGAAGAGACTTTGGGATAAGCTGGACAGCCTTGATATATGCCAAACTTGCACCTGTGATTGTTCATGTGGAGGTAAGGCTAAAACTCACAAATCTGAACAAGATGGTAGGCTGATTCAATTCCTCATTGGATTGAATGAAGCTTATTCAGGACCTAGGAGCAATTTATTGTTGTTGTCCCCTCTGCCGTCAGTGAACTATGCTTATTCTCTGCTAATCAGAGATGAAAAGCAGAGGGAAGTTCAAATTTCACAACATCCAGGTGTTGCTGCTTTTTATGCGTCTAAGCAGCCTTATGTAGGTCAGAACTATGGTGATGTTCCTCCTAACTATATTGCTGGCTCTTCTAACTACGTTACTGGTCCTTCTAACTATGTTGCTGGACCTTCAAAGCAACACTCTAGTGGACAGAAATTTACTTCAGATAGGAGAGTTGGGACTGAAGGAAAGAAAAATGTATCTGGCTTATTTTGTTCTTATTGTAAAAGAACAAATCATACTATAGACAATTGTTACAGGTTGATTGGTTTTCCAGCTGACTTCAAGTTTACTAAGTCTAAGAGAATGGGACCTCCAGCTAAGAGCAATGCTACTTATTCAAATGAAGAGGCTGGAAACAGTTCAGGGGACAGACCAATAACTCAGGATCAGTATCATAACCTGTATCAACTTTTACAGCATGTGAAGCTAGGCTCAGATATTCAGAATAACACTGAGGAAGTTGCTACTGCTAATTG
>JAJOOR010016016.1:0-21342 GCA_036250505.1 Solanum acaule | reverse complement strand
TCATAGAATTAATTCCATCTCCAGGAAAATTGAAGAAATAAGAGACAAGGAACTTCAGCCTCAATTGGAGGAGTTGATTGAGGGGTATGTTATTAATGCTGCTCATTATTTCAGCATCGGAATATTGTTAGCATTAAATGTACACATGTTTGAAAGATGATTTTTTAGAAGGTTAATGGCTGGAAGTTTCTTATTAATTTGTCTGTATGGCTATCCTGTTCCTATCTCAGATTGAGGAAGATGTGGGAAGTTATGTTCAGCTGTCACAAGCTTCAGCTCCATATCATATCGATAGCTCATTCGCCTGGAAATATGAAGATCCTTATTCAATCAGATTCTCGTCGGCAGATTGCAATCCATCTTGAACATGAATTGAGTTCTCTATCATCAAGTTTTACAAAGTGGATCGTCTCTCAGAAGGCATATGTGGAAGCTATAAATAAGTGGCTTCACAAATCCGTCTTCCTCCGTGAAAAATCATCCAGAAGAAAAAGAAAGCAGCAGCCTGTGCCACTCAGAAACCACGGCCCGCCTATTTATACCACCTGTTCTGTCTGGTTGGAGATGTTCGATTCCTTGCCTACTAAAGAGGTTTCAGACGCTATTAAGGGGTTGGCTGCCGAAATCTCTCACCTCCTACCGCGGCAAGAGAAGCACCAAGGGAAGGGTGGAAATCATCGTCATGGAATCGATGGTGATCCAGGTCTTAAGACCCCACTGAGAGATGATTCTCCTGAAGACTGGATTGCCGGCTTCGATCATTTTCGTACAAGCTTGGCCTTTTTCCTGAGCCAGTTAAACAACTTCTCAGAGTCTTCTGTCAAGATGTTTACTCAACTCCAAAAGGCCATCCAAGAGGCCAAACATGGTCATGCGCTCCGCATGAATTCTCAATCATAAGAAGGCAATCCGACCCTGTCTTGCTCGAACTCTTCAAAAGTAGTGTGTTTTTAGAAGTATTCAACACAGGTGCGACAACATTTTGCAGAGTCCGAGCAACATAGTTCTGACAAAAAGATACTGATAAAACAACAGTGGATATAATAGCAAAGGAAGGATTATTTATTCTGTCATTTGTACAGGAGAGGTAAAATATAGAAGGATAAATTTCGTGGAGCTTTACATATATATTTTTGTTGAATCTTGAAAATAAATAAGCTCTATATAGTGGCTGTATATGCAAATATTGGGAGGTGAAAATGGGCAATATTTGAAAAGGAAAGGGGTGTAGATTTAGTCATAAAGAGAGCTGTTTATATGATAGCAAGAAAAAAATGTACTATTAAACATGTACATTTTACTTTGATGAACTCAGTTACAATTTCATTAAATATTTTTGCATTTTAATGGAGTTTTTCACTTTTGCTTTATTTATTTATTATTATGATGATGATATCAGTTGAAATGACGAAATGGGGATTTATATAGTCGATCCAAACTTTTTGTGACCAAGGTGTAGTTGTTGTTATGAAGATATCTCAAGTGTTTTTTACCCGAAGGTGATCCAGTTGTTTGGGCTTGGGACTTCAGTGTTAGAGGTCTCAAGTTCAAAATCCCTTGCCAGCGAAAGCAAGGGATTTGCCTTCTAGGTGGAGCTCGTCACATTAGACTTGCCTAGTGTAGGTTACCTTTTCTATATGATTTGCGATATGACATAGAAGCGAAGATTTTATCTTGTACACACCCAAAAATAGTGGTTGGTATATATATATGTCAAAATGTTTAAGGTAACATGGGATAAGATGGGTCAATATAGATGCAAATTGAGAAAATAAGTTTGTTATGTTGCAAGTTTTATCTTTTAACTATTAGTTGTTGTTTTTTCAATCAGAATTATCATCATTTATGTACTAAACACATCTCAAAATTGATTTAGCTAACTATCCGTTGTTATCTTTTTCAACCTAAAATAACATCATTGAATTGCGTGTATTTTAATATATAATAAAAATCACTTTATTATGTAAACCATTTTTACTACCAATAGAAGGAAAAGGAAAAAAAAAAATCCTATATATCACTATTTACTACCAAAGCCTAACACTATATTTACAATCTTTAGAAATTATTTTTGATTTGGCCGTTAATGTATTCACCGTTATGTCACACTTAACCTTAACGGTGATTTCCCACGTCTTAACGGCGCCAACTTTAACTTTAACGGGCGCTTTAATGTTAACCTTTAACGGAACTTTCCCTTTCATCTGTTCATTCCTTAACGCCGTCTTAACGGCGTTACCAAGCAAGACGTTTGATCCTTTTAACGGCGTCTGAAAAACCGTTACGTTATTCGTTGGCTGATAGAACACCGGCAACTCACCGTTAGAGAGACGGACATCGGAGTAGAATACGGTGACGGAGCTTCCTTTCCGATAGTAAATTCCGATATTATTGTTAGGATTTTCAGCTCGGACAGTAACGTCGAATTCCGGCGATACTGGAGACGACGAAGTTAAGTTGAAATTCTTAATCGCGACGTCGGAGATAGTGTATTTTGGAGCTTCAGGACGGAAGACGAGGTAGAGAACAGCAGCAGTGATTGCAAGTGCGATAATGAGAATTAGAAGGAGAGAGAAAGTGTAGCAAACGCACCGGGAACAGCAGCTCCGACGAAGCTTTCGTTTTCTCAAAGCTTCGTAACGGCGAGAATTCCCCGGTGGAGGATACCGGTAGATTTGATCTTTTGGTACTTGAACAACATACGTTACCGGCGACGGCACATGCTTTGTATGAGTTCCCGCGGCTACTTCACCGGAGTTGTTTGACGATGGCGGTGAACTCGCCGGCGATGAATCTCGAGGATGTACGCGATCAGCCATAGTATAACAGAAAATCAGAAATGAAGGAGGCGTTTGTATAGTGAAGGTGTGATGCGTTGTATTTATATTTATAGTAGTGCGTGTGTGCGTGTAAATATTTGAAAGAAAAAACGCGTGATTTGTCACTTTACACGCAATATTTTGAAGGATACTACTGTAATCATTCTTAATTTCCGTAACGAAAAGAGTCTTGAAGTAACGGTAAAGTTATCCTCATATGATATATAATTTGATATGCATTGCTCTGTCAGAATTTCGCTCATTGCAAAAAAAATCTTATGTAGAAGTTCGGGTTGTGTCTCAATTTCAATGTAGGATCAGTTATTGATTATCGCCTTGGTAAGCTATAGTCTCACAAATTACAGAAATAGAGATTAATGTGTGAGATTGCAATTAGGTATGAATATAAATCACTAAAAATTGAATTATTGAACCGAATCGAAATGATTTACCGTACTGAATCAAAGTTCGTATCTAATATCCAATTTCAATTATCGATTATCCAAATCAAACTTTGAAAATAACGCATCAAATACCAAACATCCATCCTTAATTGCGATTAACTTATGAGAACTCCTAAAAAATATACAACCTTTGTGAAGCATAAATGACCATGATCGCTAGTTTATCAAAAATAACTTTCTATCTTACAAGATTAAGCTTTCTCTATTCTCTTTAGATCTTATTTGTAGAATCACACTGAATATATTATTGTCGTGTATAATAAAAAATAACAATTCAATCAAAATACTAATTAGTAAATTTTAATCTCATATTAAGAATCAATTATTTATTTTTGTGACATTAAATCACTAAGTCAATTTTTCCAATATTAATTAATTAGTAGACTATTTCTCACTTTGTGTGTTGAATTTATTACATCATTGTTGTGCAGCGGTGAACAAACGGAGTTTTGGTGAAAGGGAGATAAATTGAAATAGTAAAAGCTCATTTAAATTGAGAGGAAAATATGAATTATTCAAACAAGAAACACATGAAATAATTAATTAAGAAAAAAAAAATAAACTTAAAAGTCATCCAAGGCTCTGGTGAGGCGGTAAATATTGTGTATATTAAATCGTAATTTTAAATTTGAATATTAAAAAAGAAGTCATTTTAAGTAAAAAGACATTTCTAAACTTTCGCTAATTCGATTAACTGAGCTTTAATATAAATATCGGATATGCAGCAAAATTAGTGATTAAATGATAAGGAGAAACGTTCAAAGAGCAAGGCTTTCTTAAATATTGACAACTAATATTTTCTCATAAAAAAATTGTCACTTAGAGTATGAGTAGCAAACAAAAGAAGACTTTACTAAATAAATAAAATGTTGGACATGAATAAATTAATATTTTACAAGATATTTAAAGTTGAATTTAAAAATGATATTTGATCATTCAGAAGCGGTTGGAACCGCGGCAGAAGAGCGGCCTTTAACTAAGCTGTCACTGACTGGCCATCACGCACGGCGCACACCTTCTCTCTCCACACATGTTTTTTAAGAATATTTCTTCTTGTCCTTTTAGCCGTGTTTGATCATGGATTTCGAAAGTAATTTTAAAAAAAATATTTTTAATATTTATTTGATTATATAATATGAACAAATTTATAATATTTTCAATTACTTTGTAAAAAGATTTTAAAATCAGGCGCTAGTTAAATAATGACTCAAAAAGCATACATTTGTGGGCATTTAGAGTCCGTTTGGATTGGCTTAAAAAAAGTAGCTTGTAAGTTAAAAATAAAAAATCAAATTGAAATGACTTTTAAGTCAAAAAATAAAAAGTAGAGGGAGACCTAGTTTTGGTTTTTGACTTATTTTAAGTCATTTTTTACCTTGTCAAACACTGCCCGACTTATTTTAAGTCATTTTTGACTTATTTTAAATTATTTTTTTATATTTGCCAAACACTTCCAGAAGTCAAAAACTAACTTAAAAATAGGTTTGATCAACTTTTAAACCAATCCAAACACTCTTAGTTTGGTAAGATCGTATAAGAATTGAATTTTGTTTGAATAGTTTTTCAAAAGTTTGTGCAATTCCATGATTATGAGAAAAAGAAGAAAACTTTTGATTAGAATGACATACAAGAAAATTTTATTTCTTGTCAATAAATGTGAAGACTACAACAACTTCATTCATCACTTAATGTGCTAATTCACAAATGAATTTGTTTCTAAAACAATTGAATTAAAAATGGAGCATGAATGAAATATCAACTTTGAAGATACAAATCTACAACTACATAGTATTCAAATTTACCCCTCTCCCCTCCAACTTGTGTTATTGCGCTATCGAGCAAAGTTGCTCAAAAACCAATTTCATATCAGGCCTTTCATCAGCTGGCAAAATGCACCTTAGTGCAACCTGAAGCATGCTATCAAGAATCGTATGCATGTCTTCGTCGTTGCTTTGCTTTCCCAATAAGAATGGATCGAAGCACTCGATTGAACGGTCTTGAAAGGCCAACAATCTTGCCCATTCAGTTAAATCCAGCACTTCTGAGTTCCCGGGAACAATTTCTGCTGAACTTCTTCCAGTCAAAAGTTCCAACAAGATAACACCAAAAGCATAGACGTCACTTTTCAATGACGGGCAAGGTTTACTTGTACTCGTGAATTCAGGTGGACGATAACCAAGTACACCGGCATTTAGAACCTGTTCAGCTGTTCCAGCAGATGTCATCAACCGATGAAGACTATAGTCAGTAAGTAGGGCATTCACGTTAGACGTGTCTACAAGTACATTTGTGGATTTCAGGTTGCCATGAGGTATGGCACTTTCATGGTGTAGGTAGTTTAGACAACGAGCAACATCTACAGAAATCTTGAGTCGATCATCGAGAGATAAAGGATGTAGCTTACAGGGTTCTGCATCTGCATACATCAAAGAATGAAACCGGCATCCATATCACCACTCAAAACTAGAAAGCAAAGTACAGTGCTATATGCAATAAGCGGAATTCAAAGTAGCAGTCTCTAATTAGTGCACCAGGATGCCCTTATCAAAATGACATCAATCGAGCCCAACCAAAGTAATCCATACAAAATGAGCCACGTGAGATAAAATTTTCATGCACAGTTTTGAAAGAGAGAGAAGAGAGGAATCCTCTTTTCGACTTTTTACTCTCCCACTATCACCATCAAGGCACAATTAACGAAGGCGAAACTGTTTTACCTTTTAGCATTACCATGAAAGCAAAAAACAGGTGTGAATCTTTTCTGCTATGTGTAATTCTAACAATGCTAATTCATATATGAATTGAAAAGTTCAGATTTTGGAAGATAGCTCCATTTATAAATTTCATGAAAGTTGCTATGTGAAATGTGTATTAATAGTCTCAGATACATATTCAACCAGCAAGCTAGAATATCTTTTGGAAGAAAAGTACACTTGAGGCACCGAAATGGAAATCATGTGGCAAGATGGTGATTAAACTTCAGCATATCAGGTATGAGCAATCTTGACGACTACAATAACAATATACACATTCAAGGTTGTGCATTCACGGTCCATTATGTTTGATTTCATTGACGGAGTACTACTAATTTCTTTGGTAAAACTGGATCACGATTTCAGCACCATACAAAAATCAGAAAAGCTACAGAAATAGATGCAGGTGATATACTCTATAGATAGAAAGGGGAGACTGACCTTTACAAAGAAGATACAGAGCTAAACATGGTGCATCGGTGTAATTCGATATGAGAAGCCGCTCATGCTCCTTGGGACCCCAGTAGTAACCCAGTAGAGAAACTAAATTAGGATGCCTAATACTCCCCAGTTTCTTAGCTTCTCTAGCAAATTCCTTCTTGCCTTTCACTATCCCTTCCTTAAGCCATTTGACAGCAAGTACTTGGTCTGAACCAAGCGTAGCTTTATACAATGTTCCATGACAACTTCTGCCCACAGCTTCGGCAGGAGCACACGATAATTCTTCAGCAGTGACCTTCAAGGCATTATCTAGTAGATGCAAATCTCCAGCCAGTTTATCAGGAGAAGAAACCCTGAGAGAGTTTGGGCTTTTGGATTGATCTTGAACCTTAGAAGGAGAGAGATTGGCGGATGACATGACAGATATAGGTGAAGATAATGGCTCATTTTGAACTGTTGATACTGGCACGCTGTGTTCTCTAGTGTCATGTCCACATTCTATATCAGATAAAGACAAACCTGTGGAAATGAAAAGGCATTAGTATCAGTTGATCTGATCACCTGTCTTATTAGAAGAAGAATAGTTCCATACCTTTCTTTTCCTTGGTTCCTTTCATATCGTCCTTCCCGCCATCTCGCTGATGGGCCTTGCGGTAGATTATTAATGTCAACAAAGCTATAACAGATACACCACAGATCAGCCCAGCAATGAGGGCAGCCCTGATGGTAGATTTCATGCGAGAACCATGACTTCTCAAGCTTAAAGTTGAATCTCCCTCTGAAGGAGCTTTGGCGTGCTTTGGAAGTACAAGCAAGGGATTTCCCGGATGGAATGAGGAGTCAGGAAACCTCCATAAATTTTGTGGCACAGGTCCAGAAAAATTGTTATTAGCCACATTAAAAAATTCCAATTTGTCTGAGAGATCATTAGGAAGGCCACCTTCAAATTTGTTATCAGAGAGATCCAGGTTTACCATGTCCGGGAACTTGTCCAGCCCCGGAGGTAACGGACCAGCTAATGCATTATGTGAAACATCTAGAGAAATCAAGCTTAGATTCTCTGAGTTAAATGCCATGATAGGTACACTACCGGTAAATTTGTTGAAAGAAACGTTAATATCAGTCAATTTGGTAGAGTTGAAAAGGCTGGGAAGGAGAGTACCACTAAGTTGGTTACTGCTAAGATCAATTGTTTTAAGTTCAAGGTATGTACCTAACATAGTTGGTAACACACCTTCAAGTGAGTTGTTTGAAATCTTTAACGAAGTAAGCCTCAAGAACTGGGAAGTTTGGTTGGGGAAGGTTCCTGTCAATGCATTTGAGCTTAACACAATAACTTCAACATAATTTCCCCAACCTTGGATCCGGGACACATTTCCAGTTAGCCGATTGTTGCTCAGGTCTATGATGGCACAGTGCCCAACCTTGAAAGGCAAGGGGCCCGAGAGCTGGTTATATGATAAATTTAGAAGCTTGAGATTCACAGCACTTATACCTCCAATGGGACCTGCCAAAATAGCAAATGGCTTCATGAAATAGTTTGGAAAGGAAGTAGCTTGGTTTAGGCCTGTGGTAAGAACAACAATATAATAATTAAAAGAACAACGAAAGACTTAAAATACACCAGAACTCCAACCACATGAAGAATATCTTTATGCAGCTTGTTTATAACGCAGCAAACAACAACAACCACAACAAATCCAGTATAATCCCATAGGTGGAGTCTGGGGAGGGTAGCATGTATGCAAACCTTACCCCTACCTTGTGAGGGTAGAGAGGCTATTCCCAATAGACCCTCGGCTCGAGGAGAGATGAAATTAATAATGCAGCAAAAAAAAATAATCAAAAAGACACTGGAACATTCCACTAATTAAAATGCAAGTTTACAGCAATAATTGCCTTAGAGTTGAGTCTAAGTATGAAATATCTCCAACCTAGGGAAGAATTGGGAACAATGTGTATGATAATTACACATAAGCAGAGAATTGTACAGCATTCCTCTAGAACACAATTCTGAAGTGCTCAGGAATTGTGTTCTATACATTACATTTGATTGCAACCAAAACAAGCATGCTTTCTAGCAGATAGCAATCTAAATATTATTCAATTGTTATCTAACTGACAACAACCTCAGATCATAGATAGTACTCCCTCCGTCCCAATTTATGTGGCACTTTTCGGATTTCGAGATTCAAACAATTCTATCTTTGACTGTAAATTTATCATATATCTTTTAATTATTTTGAATTGCCAATTATTGTGACTTAAAGTACTTTTTACGTAGTTTACAAATATATAAATTTCATTTCAAAAAAGTTGAAGATTCCACGGGCAAATTTCCGGTCAAACTTAAATTGTTTGACTCTCGAAAAACAAAAAGTGTCACATAAATTGGGACAAAGGGAGTAGTAATTAACCATAGATTACTTAGATTGACTTCAACCAAACAAATAAACTAAAGAAGAAAGAATCAACAGACCTGCAAGCTGATTCTGGCTTAGGTCCAATTCTGATAAAATCATTGAGCTATCCTCTAGAAGAGCTTCGGGGAGTGATCCAGACAACTGATTGTTCCCGAGCCTAAGAATTCGAAGGGAGACTACAAAATTGAAGGACGGAATAGTACCAGTAAGCTGATTGTCACTTGCATCAAACGCCTCTAAACTGTCAAAATATGGCATTCCATCGTGAGGAAATAGCTCTCCATCCAGGTTATTATGACTAATGTTCAGATACTGAATTGACGAGACAAAGCTCGAATTTCCTACTTGCAGGTCAAGTGATCCAACAAACTTGTTGCTACTGAGGTCTACATACTCTACATCCCCCAATGAGGCCAGAAGAAGCATAATATCAATTGAGAAGGCATTAGAGTGCAAATCCAGATACTTCAATTTCTCAAGACTAGCAAAACCAGTGGGAACCATTCCATCGAGACTATTTAAAGAAAGATTAAGAGATACTAAGTTCTTTAAACTAGTCAGCTTAGAGGGTATAGAACCCCTAAACATGTTCTTGGAAAGATCCAAAAATTCTAATGACATAATCAACCCAACTTCCTCAGTAATTTTCCCACTTAACTGGTTGTTTGCAACAGACAAATTCTGCAGCATTTTTAGGCCACTAATAGCTGAAAAATCCAAAACTCCAACCAGACCTACATCATTTAGTTCAATTGAAGTGACATGGCCATCACTGCAACCGATACCGTACCAGTTTTGGGGGCAGCCATTTGGTCCCAATGACTTAGAATCCCATGAAGAAAGGACTTTCCCAGAAGGGTCTTTCAAAACTCCCTTCTTAAACTCCAAAAGAGCATCCAAATCTAAGCTTCCTTTAGCTAACTCAACTAAAAATAGCAGCACTAAACAAATGGTAGATTGCATTTCCTCCTCTTATTTTCCTCCCAATGAAAAACCCGTGTGACACTAACAGAGAGTTACATATAATACTGAACTAAAAAGGAAAAAAGACAACATTTTGACAAGCTAATAATTCAGAATGGGCCAAGAAAGTAGACAAACCCCACCAAGTAGAAAGACTAAAGATTGCACAATCATTTCAAGAATCCCAGAAAATGAATTAGTCAAATTTTTAAACACAAACTACAATCATCACTAATCATTATGTAAGTGAAATAAGAGAGTATATAAACCTAGATAAAAGAACAAGCAGCAACAACACCAGCCACTAAATTCATTGAAGTCCAACAGCAACACCAATAATGTCCCAAAATGCAAATTGCCACCATTAAATTCACTCACCAATAACCAATACATCAAAATCAAAAGCAAGGGACCCTACATTTCCCTATACCATAAGCAAGTCAATAGGGGTTGTTATTTTAGTCAAACCAACTTTCCTTATATAAATGAAGAAACAGTAGACCACCAAAAACCTTTCATTTAGACACAATTTTGACTAACTACTTTCAAGAATGATAAGTACTACAGATTGATACAGTAATGGAATGTCCTGTAAACAGGAAGATGAAAAGGACAGAACTTTAAGTAAAAAACCAAACTTTAATGTATCTAAAGCTAAGTTCTTGAAGAGCAAAAAACAAATCAGAGCAAAATGGGGTTAGGTGAGTGAGAAAGACACTAGTATACTAGTAATAAAGACACCATTTTTATTAACTTTTTTTTCTTCTTCCAAATCCCATCTTCACTACATGTATAAACAATTTGTGGGTTGGGAAGAGAGTAGAGTTTAGGTAAGTGTAACAGTGTAAATACAAGTGAGCTGGAAAAGTTTTTGACTTCATTCTCTTTTACAATATCAAGACAAGAAGGTAGAGGTTTCTTTTCTTGAAAACAAAAAAGCCAGTCTTTTTTTGACATTAAAAAGGGGCAAATTGTGGTCCCAAGTAAGAAACTATGCAGAGCCATGGAGGGTGTCTATATATCTATTGTGGAATATGACAAATTATGAGGTAATGGGGTTACTTACTCTTGATTCCCAACAATGGAATTTTTTTTTACCTTATTTGTTTCACTTTCATGGTCCTATAAGACATAAATATCAAAAAATCGAAAAATCAAATTGAATCGAACTAATTCAATTTTTTGGTGTCGATTCTTAGGTGTTTCGATTCGATGTTGATTTTTCCCCAGAAACTTCGGTTCTTCAATTCGGTGTTCGATATAGGGTCACGAAACTACGGTACAACCGAAGAACCGAAATTTTATTAAATAAATATAAATAATACTTATATATTTTAATTTTACCCAACCCATTTTAAATTTTGGAGCCCTAAACCTAAATAGGCAAATAACTAAAATCTAATGACAAAGAGTCTGTTTGAATTGACTTTAAAAAAAATGGAGTAGTTTTTAAGTAAAAAATAAAAAGTTAAACTGAAATGATTTTAAATTAAAAAATAAAAAGTAGGCGAGATCTATTTTAGTTTTTGACTTATTTTAAGTCATTTTAACCTAATCAACCACTTCCTAACTTATTTTAAGTTATTTTTTGGGATAAGGATTTGAAAAATACCCCAACTTTGGTTGGATTTACTGTTGTCATACTAAACTTTTATAAGGACCTATTACCTCTCTAGACTATTTAATACCGTATTTTTTACCCCTTGAACTATTTAATAGTGTATTTTAAAGATATATATGTGTCCACGTAGACACATTACTATTTATAATTTTGCATTATTTTTTCAGACCAAAGTTGGGGTATTTGGATTTCTACTCTGTCTTCTGTGATATTTTTAGTTCTTTAATCAAGAAGTTTCGGATTCGAGTCGCTCGGTATAAAGTCTACACCGGATGGATAAACTAAAAATAAAATAAAATAAAATAAGATGTAGGGCTAAAAATTATTTTATTAGACTATTTTTGTTTTTTAGCATTCAACATAGTCATAAAAGCTCTGGGCCCCTTGTTCCATATATTCAACATATTTCAATAACTAACAAGGCAAACTAAAAACTCTAGTTTATTGAGATTGATTCTATTTTTGGTGCTAAAGTGTAGTTTTTAATATTATATTTCATGAATTTAATAGCACTTTTTCAATATTTATAATTTCATTGTTTCATCAATCTAATCATTAGAGTATTTTAATTAAATATGCATTTGGCCATAGATTTTAAATATTATTTTTTATTCTTATTTAAAATTTATGAAGCTAAAGTTGAAGAAGAAACAGAGACCAAAAGTGCTATTTTAGTAAATTTATTATTATGTTTTTTGTTTTTTCATTCGTTTTGTGATTGCTAACATATAGAATTGATGTTTGGTAGGAATAAAATTTAGGGCATAACTGACCCTTTTGAGTATGGAAACATATAGATTGGTATGTACACAACCTTCTTATGGGGAATTGTTGAAGCAACGATAAGGTTGTCTTCGTATTTGACCTATAGATCACAAGTTTGATATCAAATAAGTAGGAAAAGTATAAATTTTTAAGCTTTTTAGTTTTTCGTCGGTTAGAAATAGGGATATTTTTAACAAGTGTGTTTTTGTCTGGGAAGTATACAACAACAACATAACCAGTGAAATTTCACAAGTGAGGTCTGGGGAGGATAGAATGTATGCAGACCTTACCACTATCTCGTAGAGGTACATAATTGTTTCCAAACGAGCCTAGGCTCGAGTGCAATAAATCCAGATATAGAAAAATGAGACAATGTAGAGAATATAACAAATAACAAGGAACAATGCAAAAGTACAATATGATTGATCTAAAGGGCGGGTCACAGATAGATTTCTCGGTTATCCAAAAAAATCATGTAATAATGAAACACCATAAGCAACAATGATACAGGTGAAAACTACTGTGAAGTACACAATGTAATGTAATCCCACAAGTGAAGTTTGGGGAGGGTAGAGTGTGTTGGGTTTAGCAAGAAGGTGTGAATGGGAAATAAAAAGAAAAAAATGGAAAGTGGAAGAACCAATGAAAGTGGGGAAACCAATTTTTGAGGGAAAATGAAAAGTCATTGCAAAGTGCAAATGAAAAGTCATTTTTACCATATTGGTAGAAGAAAAGAAATTGTTGTTCATATATTAGGAAACACTTCATTTAGTTCTTAAAGGGTTAAGAAGAAGGTGCCTCTCACGCCGTCGTCGTCGCTCACTCGGCCTCAGATTTGGATTTGGCAAGTGATTGATTGATAATATTTTTTTGGACAAAATTTATTTAATCAATCTTGTTAATTCATTTCTGTTCTCTTATAAATTAATTCAGAATGTTAGTTAAATAACATAATTAATTTCGCAACGAATTATTTGAAATTCGTGCGTAACGGTAAATTCATTTGAAAGGATTTGTTCTTTCCGAAAAGTCGTTACTTTTCCCAAAAGACACAACGTTCTGGAAAAAACAGGTCTGAACAGATTTGTCTGAACAGACGCGTTCCTTGCTGCTAATGGCTATAAATAAGAGGTCATTTTCATTTTTCAAACACTGAAAATTTTTCCTCTCATACATTTTCTTACATAAACAAAATTGTCGATCGACTGAGTCTGTGTGTGCTCTTGTTGCTGTTCTTGCGTTCGCTGAAGTTATTGAAGTTTGAGGTACCGCTACTACTTCTTTAACAGGTTAATTCGTTTTATCTTGGGAGGAATTAATCTACAACCTCGGGTACAGTGAAGGGATTAAATTTCTTAAGAAAACACAGTGATTTCTGTGGACTCGAATTAAAAATTATTCCGTCTATTTCATCTTTTTCTTTTTCTGTATTTATGACTAACCTGAATACAAGAGATAATAGAGTGATGTACACAACCTTACATTTGTTGATTGTAACAATTGGTGCTTTAATGCAGAGGATTCGATCAATGACCCATACAATTAATTAGAATGACAGAGAAGATTCAAAGGTGCTGCGAGGTTTGTCCCAATCTATCCTTTGACGATGGTGGTGATGGATTTTTCTATTGCACTGGTTGCGGCTCTCAAGCAAATGACATCATTGACACGGGTGTTGATGATGATGGGGGAATATTAACAGAGGCGTATTTAGGATTTTGAGATGATGGGTGCACTGTTATAAAAATATTGATTTATGATATAAATTTGATCGATTCGACATTTAGGATTTTACTACTGAAAATCGTTAAAGTTTTTTATTTATAGGTCTAAAATTAATTCTTATATATATATATATAGCAGTTACCAGAGAAGTGTAACCTAATTTTAGAAAGAAAAATAAAACAAGATAAATATAAAATTCAAATTTCTAACCTCGCAGAGAGAGGTGCACCCGGTCATAATCGCATTATGTGATACTTCAAGTGTGGGTTCACATATCTATATTTCATTTTTTTTTTAATAAAGGCCAAAAATATAACACTACTATATATGATCTCGAGAGGGGATCATGGGTTCACGTGAATCCGGTGACCCCCTCAGATATGCCTCTGGGAATATACTCTACTAGTCGTCAGCGCCGTCATTGCCATAATGGAGATGATGGAGTTGGGCCTGCAGTGATTAGTGATTTTGGATCATCTCAAATTTCTTTGACTTACACAGACTATTATTCAGAGATCCGGTTGAGGTATGTTATGGGGTTACAAGCTATGATCCAAATGCAGTGCAAGACTCTGGTGGAGAAATTTAACGTAAGGCCGCTGCTTGCTGGACCTATTTGGTTAAGACTCTTGGCACATGAAAACGGGCAGACAATGTCATCCATGAATCAGAGTCTCAAATTCAAGGTCTCATTTTGATTATCAGGATATTTTCCTGTTCTTGTTTCTGTAGGATTTGTTAACAATCATTAGTTAGAAGCTGATGATTTATCAATTAATTTTAGCCTAACATTGCACGTTCGACTACTATGCTTGTTGTCACTTGCATTCTTTTGAAACACTAGTTGAAAAATGCAAGATTCGTATTTCAGCATATCTACTTGGTTTCTAATGGGTAATCTTGTGTAACGAAAATGAAATTTCTTCTAGGATGTTGGTCCTTCACTTTTGATCTAATTTGTATAGCATGAAGGAAAAGATGTTTTGTCCTCTCTTATCTTTTGTCGCCTTTCGCCATCCAAAACACTGTTTATGACAAACTTCTGAATCATATACTCTGGCTGTCTAGCAAAGTGGGTTTGTGAATTTTTCTATGTCTTGAGTGCATGAGAGAAGTCAGTTGGTGTAAACTCTGTGATATTATGCAGGTTGAATTTCCTTTCTATATTCACCTTTCCCTTTTAGAACCTAATTCCAGTATTTATTTCAGGGGAAATAGAACTTTCTCAGCCAACTGGCAGCCAGAAAAGAGAACCTCACAATTTACTTGGAAAGCGGGCAGTAACCATATGTCATAAATCTTTGAGCAGCATGATTCCATTACCTTGTTCTCTGGCTATCTCTTTTCTTGTCTATCACGTGGCAAGGGAATCAATCTTGCCAACAGACATATTGAAGTGGACCTTAGAAGGAAAGCTCCCATATTTTGCTGCTTTTCTTGAAATAGAGAAGCAGTTGGGACCTCCTTCAAGGTCCTGCCCTATCAGTACCATTTATCAGAACTGTCACCTTACAAAAGTTAGAGTCCCTTGCTGCCTCAATCGCCAGGAAAATAGGCTTGGAATTGCCTTCAGTGAACTTCCATGCTATAGCTTCCCGTTATCTCAAGCATTTATCGCTTCCTGTTGAGAAAATTCTTCCTCAGGCATGCCAAGTGTATGAGTGGTCTATGCCTCCAGAGTTGTATTTATCAGATAATGACTCCAGGCTACCTTCTCGTGTTTATGTGATGTCTATACTGATTGTGACAATGAGGATTCTTTATGACCTAAATGGCGGAAAATGGGAATTGATTGCATCTTGTTCCTATAATTTAGTGTCTGCTGTTGAGAATGGAGCTGGAGAATGCGGTTTCAGTTGCAATGCAAGAGGTGCTGTTGCCGAGGATGACTCTCCTTCACGTGATTTGGATCCTCATGACAGTACATCAGATATGAGTAAATCTAATTCTGATGCTTTGAAACTCTTGAAAATTATTGAAGAAAAGTTTCTTTTCTTGTTTGACAGAATTTTCAAAAGATTTACATTCATATCTTCCGTACTGCAAAGATGTGGTTTTCGCTGGACTAGGACCTGCTTACGACGATCATGAAGAAAAAAAACTAATAGAAGTTTTTTGGGACTCCTATCAAAGCCGTAAGGTATTTTAGTTTCCCCGTGATTAAGGTTGATTTATACGATCTTGCACCCACATCTGTAAAACCTCGTCAATATGTGGTTATTTTCTCTGTTTTGTCATCATACATGCCCATCGTAGTTCAGTCTCTCAATCTTGAATAACTTTGTGAAACCCCAACCATCCACACAATCTACTCCACAATGCCTTTGTCACCTGACATTCAAAGAAGAAATGACTAAAGCTAGATTTTATTATCGAAAGATAGCATTAAGCCAGTGCATATAATTAGAATAACAGAAATGTACTTAGATTCTCCCTCTGAGCCTGTAGGGATAGTCTATGAGTTTCACTAACAAGTTAGGATCATCTACAGGGTTCACATTGCACCACGAGTACTTGTTCTGTAAACACCCGAACTTCACAAAAGGTATAAATTGTATTTTATCCTCAAAATATCTATGGTTTCCCTCAGGCCCAACTGTCCACAAGATGCACAATGGAATGACATTCCATTTCTTCGACACACACGACTCTTTTACGGAGTATACTTCAATAGTTCCTTGAGCGACAACCACCTTGCATCCCAACCTTCTCAGCCTTCTTTGGCAAGGTTTAGGAAGATACCTCTAGAAAGTTGCCGATTCTTATTTTTTCGTGGACTTCTCTTCCATGCTTTCCGTTGGTCAAACAACCAACTAACCCATTTCTTACAAGTCTTTCCCTGCTCCTACTGACTCTGGCGCTACCAGCTGTTAAGCGTGTCTTTTACATTTTCAGGCATCACCTACATAATCCCAAATAGATTGAAATCAATGGTGAGATATTGAGTTAACACACTAAATAATGTTTAACCACCTAAAGAAACCTAAATACGGAGTTATGGTGAAGTAACATGATTTGTGGTTAGTGTACTTGTTAACTAGCTCTGCCTGCATCAGTATTGTTTTACCCGTTTGGATGTTGAACATTCACCTAGTTTTCTTATTTGTCTTTCGCGGGGTTCCTATACTCGTCTTTGTTTGTTTAATATTTAATAGCTGAATTATATTTCGTTTTTAAAATAAGGCTGGCAAAGCATCAGAAGATGGGAAAACAGACTCCCACACTAGTAACAATTTTCAATTCAGACATGGATGCAGCAGCACACCAAAAGAAAGCGAGAACTTTAGGGATGATGCATGCAAATGCAAATGCAAAATGTCAAGGGACAATGGTGATTCAAACGCGACATTAAGACACCTGAAAGCAGATATGAAAGAGAATCGATTTGTTTATATACCACCGAGGAAAAATGTGAAGAAGAAAGACGGGTACATCAGGTATGCTAGAAAGAAAGATGGGGCTTATCTTTATGCAGTACATGCTGATTATTACATATTACTTCGATCTTGTGCTAAGGTTGCACAAGTTGATGTTAGGACTATGCATGTTGGAGTATTGGCATTTGAGAAAAGATTGGAAATGCTAGAAAGAAGAATAGATTTTTGTTTATGTAAGAGACTTCCTGATGATTTCTGTGAATTTTGTCGCGATTAGTAAAGAAACTCTTCATATTTAGCCAACTGCCTTTGCGGAAGATTTGGTTTTGTAGTCCATTACATTCCGTTAGGAGATGTATATAGAAACATCTTATTTTATTCCAATTGTTAATGAGCATATGAGATCATTTCCACGAGACATCCAATTAACTTTGTTACAAATAAATAAGGGGACTATCACATTATTGGTTGTGATCTAAAGCCAGTTGATTACTCATATGAAATCGAAATTTAATCAAAAGACTTGAATTCGAGATCTCTACCTAAGAATAAACAATTACAGGATCAATTGCTATGGGAACTGACCTGAGATTAAAGATTCTCAAGTAGAATATCCTAACAATTACAGGATCAATTGCTATGGGAACTGACCTGAGATTAAAGATTCTCAAGTAGAATATCCTCGGGTCCTAGCCCTGAATGTGCAATCACCTTTGTTAGAGAGTTATTTACTTCTTAATGTGGGACTTTCCACTGGAAATTTGAATTTTTATCGAACTCCAATGCAAGTATCAAACACCGAGTGGGAAGCAAAAAAAAAAGTAGGAAATGCAGTATCTAGGAATTCTATTTGTATAATGCAAACATCCATTAACATGCATTATAGCTTAAGACATTTCTCCCCGAATAAAATTTTATCGATTGGGTTCAACATTTCACCTTATGTACACTGCAGACTTGACTGCTTTCTTCCTAAAAAAAATATAGAAATGGTGTTGCTATCATCACCATCTTATTTTGGCCTACTCTAAAAGGAACTCTAATCTTGTTTCCAGTTCTGGACATATAATTTTAATCGACTAAATGAAAGCCTCTTCTCTTGGGACTCTCCCCATCTGCAAGAGACGGCAAGGTATCAGCTCAGTATAATAGCACTTGTTGGCTCCAAGCATACTAAAAAATCAGCTTGTCTGAATCTTCTCAGCGGCAGCAGCTGCTGCTGAAGCTGCATCATTGAAGCCCAACTTCTGTAACTCGTTTAAGAAACCATCCATATCGGCTGCACCAATCTTATATGGGCTGTGAGCAGAGCCA
The DNA here is from genome assembly GCA_036250505.1 of Solanum acaule. Lineage (NCBI taxonomy): Eukaryota > Viridiplantae > Streptophyta > Magnoliopsida > Solanales > Solanaceae > Solanum > Solanum acaule. The sequence goes on along the minus strand of JAJOOR010016016.1, from coordinate 2,677 downwards.
GGAAATGAACCATTAGTGACTTCTTCCTTGTATTCCAGAAGAGCTTTGTTGATAACATCTCCAACTTGTCCAAACTGCTTACAGAACTTAGGAGTAACCTGCAAAAGGAATAGACAGTTCTTAATTGGTACATGGAATATAGTTCATACAGATAGCGCTAAGAGTAAGAAAAAGAGAATTTGACTCCGGATTCAGAGTAAATTTAGTTGTACTAACCTTGGCATGGTGCGGGTGTTGCATCATCCCAAGAAGATCATGATAAACTAGCACCTGCGTTATTAGGACATGAGATTAAATAACCTTAAACTGTCAATCGTTACAAATGATTGTGCTACTGCTGGAGAGTGAAGACATTGACAAAGCATGCTAATATCATGAGTTCATGACAGGAAATGAAGTAGGAATGTCATCCTGTCCATAAGTGGCTTCTAATTATGACCACATAAATTGAAAATCATATTAATGTTATGAGACATGAAATGAAGTAGCAAAGTCATTCTAGGTAGATCACTAGTCACCGCAAGCAGGGGCGGATCTATTCAGTACGGTGGGGGTGCCACGCCACCCACAAACTTCGACGGAAACTTTATGTATATATAATATACCACATATAGATAAATATTAAACGTGCCACCCACAGTACAAAAGTGCTCTGTGGTGCCAATGGTAAACGGCTGTATATTTGAGCCTAAGGTTGTGGGATCGAATCCCCCTGACATATTTTAATTTTTTTCTTTTTTAAAATTGCTGGAACGTTTAAGTGAGTTTAAGGCTCCTCTCATAATCAGCTTTTCAACCTTCTTTTTCTTTTTTTCTTTTAACCATTGTTCCAAATTATTTTGCTACTTTCCTTATCTTTAAATAATTTTATATTTATGAAATATACCCTAATTCATCCTACTTTTAACATTTAATATTATTTTTCTATCCTATATATAATTATTTACATTACTAAAATATTTGTCAATTAACAAAATTAAACAATAATTCTTTTTTATTTTCATTATCCTAACAATTAATTTTTCTTGAAAGTGTAAACAAAATTTGTAAAAATTTGCAAAAAATGATTTTATAGTAAAATAGTAAATTGTCATTTTTGTTTATAATCTCTTAAAGAACACGGCAAAAAAAAAGTTAATAACTAATACAAAAAACGAAAGGGGTATAATTTTATTTTTTTCTCTTCTCAATAATTTGATAATTTCATAAACACTTAAATGCATCAAATATACTCCAACAAGAAAATATAATGGAAAGATCATCAGTAATCCTGGGAATTTCAACCAACCTGACCACTGCAGAAAGGCCCAGCGCCAATTCCAATAGTGGGGATCCTAAGAGCAGATGTTGTTGCTGCAGCAACAGGTGCAGGCACACATTCCAAAACAACAGAAAAGCACCCTACTTCCTGCAAGGCCATCGCAGTTTCCACAACCTGCAAAATTCATAAAAACAAGTATATAGCCTTGATTGTATACTTCATGTGTACCCTATCAGCTTTTAATAGGTATACCTTGACTGCACTATCAATGTTTCTGCCTTGAGGCCTAAATCCACCAAGAACACTGATGGCCTGAGGTGTTAATCCCACATGCCCTATTACAGCAATCCCCGCTTCAACAATAGCTTTAGCTGCTGTAATTCTTGATGGTGCCCCACCTTCCAACTTAATCGCATCCATTCCTCCTTCCTTTAGAACTCTTACAGCTGTATCAACTGCCTGCTCATAACACAACATCACCAAGCCATTCTCATCCCATTGAAACTTATCAAGAAAAGACCCCTTACACCAATATGAAGAGGCAACATTTAATGGTTGTTGTATGTGTAAGCAACATTCTCTGAATGCAAATGCAAGTTCAATTAGCAACGTCCTCAAACATTTGAATGAGGCAGATAAAGCAATACCTTCAAAAGTTCGTTTTCAGAGGCTGTGTTTTCATGCAGTTTCTCAAAAATCCTTCACTTCCTAAATAGGATTACTCACACTTATATCTTTATACGTATAATCTGCTCTAATTTCTAGTCATATGTTCAACAGAGAAACATAAATTTGTTAGTGGTACTTGAAACGAGAACTAATTATGCAAATGATAAAGGCATAAAATCAACAAAAACATCAATTCTGGAACAATTGAGCTAGAAATGATCACCTAATGAGTACAAGACTCATTATTACCAAAATAATAGTTTTCATCTAAGTTGCTCGGACTCGGGTGCGGTGTACGATATGGATGCAGGTCTAGAGGTCGGATCCTTCATGATCTAATTTTTAAGATTCGGGGATATGGATCCATGTATGGATACGGATGCACGGATTCGCCTAAACTAATTAAAATATCTAAAAATAGCGTTATAAAACCTAAATTGTAAGATATTATGTGGAGAACTTGAGGAGAATCCTGGAAGGAGATTAAAGGAAAAGGGGTGACATAACTTTTTATATAAAACGTATTCCATTTTCTTCAATTTCACCTTAGCTTTTGTATTGATTACAACTATCATTACAACTATCCACACTTTCCCCATCGATTTTGGTCAAAGTACCCAAAATTGGTTGACCAAACCGAACACGGATCCCACACCCACACCCATGTCATGTCGACATGGGTGCGGCACCAAAAGTATAGAGTCCGAGCAACTTAGGTTTTCATTATCCACTATTTTCATTCTTTAT
>JAJOOR010016015.1:0-15134 GCA_036250505.1 Solanum acaule | reverse complement strand
TATGAAATTTGTATACTGATATAACATATGTGTTTTTACTTTTGTATTCTGTAATAACATATGAAATTGTTTTAAAATAACATTTGTATTTTTACTTTTGTATGAATTTTGTAAGCATAAAAATGGTATGAAATTTGTATATTGATATAACATATGTATAAAAGTTATTTGTACTTTTGTATGATATAATATTGACACAATAATTTATGATGAAACAGAAAAATATGCAATTCAAAAAGTGTCGAAGCAGAAATTATTGTCGTCTGGTTCAAGAAGAATTGTAGGGAGACCACAACTTGTAAATGGTTTGCTGATGTGAAATTCAAGAGATCTAAGATTACGTACAGTACATGTCGTTGGGAGGAACACAATAGGAAGACATGTTCAAATTACCCTTCTGAAAAAAAGACATAATTTATTTTTATTTTGATTTGGTTGTTTTATTGTGGCAAACTCATGTTTTGATTTATTTTATCTTTTAAGTTAATGAATTATAATTTCAGAATATTTATTATGTGTGCTAGTTAATCATTTGTGTATTCAAAGTTTTTCAAATGTATACTAAAAAAATAGGTAATGTTTGTATGTGATTGATGTTGACTGGAAAAATTAAGTCAAATCTTAATATGAAATTGGTATACATTAGGTATCCAATTGACGTCCCAGTGGTAAAATTGAAAAAAAAACAATATGTAATTGAGATTTCAATTGAAATAGCCAACGTAAAACTAGTTAATATTGTATCCAATTTGTATAAATTTAGTATTGAATTGATATCCCATTGGAAAATTGAAAAATCAACATGTGGTTGAGATTTCAATCAAATTAGACACCCTAAACAAGTTAATGTTGTATTCAAATGGTATTCAACAGATATCCCACTTGAAAATGAAAAAAATAAAATGTAACTGATATTTCTACCAAATTAGACAATCTAAAACACGTTAATATTTTATCCAATTTATATACACTTGGTATCCAACTTGAAATTTTAGAACAAAGACAAAAAATAAAAATGTATAAAATTAGTATCCAATGGGTATAAATCCGGGAAGAATAAATCTGTTTGTAAAACAATGCATATTATATATTGTTGTCAGAAATTGTAGCAAAAGAAATATACATCACCCAAAAATCAAAACATGTAATTAAAAGTCTAAACTGCAATAATTAATACAAGTTCTATATTTTCCTCTCTCTTCAATTTATATTCCGTATTCAAGTGTGAACTTTTTTTTTATCATATTTAAGCTAAAACTTAAGAAATGCTTATTCAAGATTTTATGATCTCATATTATCTATATATATCAACAAATTTCAAAATTAAATATACTTATTTCACCGACAAAACAGTATTTTAGATACAGAAAAACACACCAAAAACAAGTTCAAAACTTAAGTAAAACGGTTTTTTTTCCTCAAAAAATCAAGTTTTAGATTAATTAAAATAAAAAATGAAATCAAAATTTCAAAATATAGAATTCTTAATTCTAAAAAAATCATATTAAAAAAAATATCAAAATTAAAAAAAAAACATCAAGAAAAGCAAAAAAAATAGATTAAAGAGAGAGAAAATTACATATTAAAATATACGGTGATAAATTTTATTTTATTTTAAAATTAAAGGCCCCAATAGTCATTAATAAATAAAAGTTATTTGAATAAGTTAAAAAATTCCTTAAAAGGTGTAATAGATAATTACAAATTGATTCTCTCTCATTAATATTATTTCTCTCACCTATTAATTATATAAAAGAAATTGCAATCAATATAATTAAATAATTAATAATATAAAAAGATTAATCATTTAATAAAATAATTTTCATTGATTTTTAAATAAATTTAAATTTAATTGATATGTTATAACCCGTAATTAAACTGTTATAAGTAAAAAAAAATTAGAGTTGGTTTAAAACTCGTAATATTGTCTTTTAAATATGTATATGATGTGATTTTTCCTTAAAAATTTGCCTTGAAAAGCATATACCAAAATGATTGAAATAGCCCATTAAGCCTATAAAAAAAGCCCATTTCATGGCCCATGTCCACTTTGCTAGACTCAAGATAGCCTACTTGATAGATTCGAAAGATGGTCTTTGACTATAAAAAGAAATAATTTGTAATTAAAGACCATTTAAAATTTGAAATTTTTGAGTTCGATTTTAGAATTTTATCAAGGTTTATATTTATTTGCTAAGTTTAAAATTCATTATTATACCTATTTAGTAAATTATAAGTACACATAAAATGAGAGTTTTTAAATTTTGATAAATCATACGTACCAACTACATCCACCTCTATAATTGGCCAAGGTAGTTTGCTGATGAGTTGTGAGTAATGAGTTGTGACTTTCTAAAAAAAAAAAAGTAGTATTTGGGCTTACTTAGAGACGAATTATGAACTTTAAATTAGTATGTTGTCTATTGACATATGCGACTTTGAAATACTGGATTCGTTCGAACTCAATATGTAACCTTTTTTCCCTTCTTTTTTTAAAAACAAAAAAATCTTTTCCAGAGATTTCAATAGGAGTTTTACAACACAATCATTCAGTCTTTCTATGGTGCCCACCTTTGAATGTTTAATAATTGGCTTAAGTCATCTGCGGCCCCTTAAAGTTGTCTGCATAATTCACTTAGACACTTCAACTAGGACTAGTACCTATTGAATACCTCTACCCTTTCCAATTTGAACCATTTAGACACTTTTACAGATGTGGCACAAAAAATGTAATTCACATTTTGGTAAGTGTGTGAAATCAATATTTCAACACTTTTCCTTTTCCTTTTTAATACTTTCTTTTTATTTCTCATTATTTTTTTTAAAAAATAACAATATTTTTCTTCTTCCTCTCTTTTAAAACCACACACCTATTGCAACCACTTCTTCAATACAATCCATCACCATTTTTTTCTCCACAGATTTCCTTCTTTCTTTTTTAAAATCATCTTACTGCCACTTTCCTAGAAAAAAAGATGGAGATTACTAGTTCTTTATCAAATAAAATGGAGATTATTATCTACGTCTTCTTTGCCGGAAAAAATGGAGACCATCCGTATCTTCTTTGTCGGAAAAAATGGAGATTATTATTTAAATATTTTATCTCTCCCTCTTCACCTCTTCACCTCTCCCCCACACACCCCTTCTTCCTCACAAATCGAACAGAAAAAATAAAAATTGAAATTAAAAAAAAACGAATCTTTTAAGAAAATAATATCAATTTAAATGGAAATAAGAAAGAAGGCATAAAGAGAAATAAAAATAATAAATTCATACAAAATATATGTTAAAACCTCTAATTTTTTTAAATGGAAGTTAACTATGGTGGACAAGGTAGTTCTGTTAGGGAAATAGAAGAAATGGAGAGGTTTGAGGTGGGTGGGGTGGGGTTAGGGGTGTATAATTTTTATTTTTTTAGTTTAAAGTATTTTCTTTTAGGATTTTATTATATTCAAAATTCATTTTTATAATTATTTTAAATTTAAATGCCACATGTCTTCATTTGATTTGTCATTTTGCCACCTCATATGCATGTGTATTACACGCACTTTCTCTTTAGACAAAGTTTCAAAAAAATGTTCAATAGGTATTTATCTTCTAAGATTGGAGTGTCTAATAGGAAAAAAGGTCTGTTAAGGTGTCTAAGTGAATTATACAGACAACTTTAAAGGGCCACAGATGACTTAAACCTTAATAATTCAAGTTCTTTTGTCTTGTGTTAATTTTTTAATTTGCTAGAATTTAATTGGATGGCTCGATCTTTAAAAAATTTAACATGATAGTCATCATATTTTTTAGAGTTATAAATTTAAATTTAATATGTATTAAAATTTGACATGCTTTTACATGTAAATCGTGATTTAGTACAAACAATATTGTGTTTAACTAAATCGGTGCCAAATTTCTAGGTAGAAGTTAGATTATGAGAATCTTATATGCTAGAGTCGCACATAGAAAGTTGGAAATCATGAGTTCAATTTAGAAAAAAAAAAGTCTAGTACATTAAGTTTTCGATATGTGCGGTATAGAGAAGGGACAGACCTACAAGGGTCTTATCATATACAGTCTTATCTTACATTTCTGCAAAAGGCTACTTTCACAATTCAAACATGTCACCTCCTAATCACATAACAATAAATTTACCAATTACACCAAACTCATCTTTAAAAGTGAATTCAATTAGACCATTACTTTTATCATAGATCACATAAATACAAACAAAGTTTTTATCATAGATCACAACAAATCAAGTGTAATTCCACAAATAAAGTTTGAAGACAATAAAATATACACAATTTTATCCTTACATTTATGGAATAAGAGGTTTTCAATTAACCCTCGATGCCTCTCCTCTTTTATCCAAACATAAAATCGATAATATAACTAAATCGATAAATTTAAATATTGAATTCGTCTCTCGAGCATGTCCTACACAAACATGGGCATTTGCATGTTATTTCTGTCCAAAAAAAGGCCCCCAAAGTTGAATGGCAGACATGACATACACTCTGCTAATACAAGCCAAAAATCCCAGTTCCTTCTTGCTTTGAACATAGTGCCCAAGGGGCAAGGGCTGAGCTAAAGTTTTGATAATAAATTCGATAGAATTTTAAAATTATAATTTAAATTTTATTTATTTATTTTAAGATACTTATAAAATATATATATATATATATAAATTGTTGTGTTAAAATCAATTAACTTGGATGAACTATATTTTGAATTAATAAATTTTAAATTTTGACTCCATTACTAACGAAAACATATATATCCAAGAACTCTCGTCTTCTAATTTTTGTTCCCTCATTCTTGAAAATAATTAAACAGGAAAAAAGTCTCCCCCCTCCTCTATACATTTACAATGTAATTTTTTTACAAAATCATATCACTTAAAGATAGTAACTACATGTAATTGTCTATTAAGATTGAACTTATTCGATCTTCTTTATATAAACAGGTAAGATTTATGTCCTTCTCCGATCCCTTTTATAATTATTTTTGTATATTCAATATATATAGTAGGGCCTTAGGGGTACATGTCAAACTCTGAATCATCACAAAATGTAACTTAAATTCAAAAATTGAATAACAAATTAATTAGCTCTAAATTAGTATTGACATACACAAATAACTAATTAATACTATCACTATCATTAATTTTCTCCCATATAATATAAAGTAAGAGTCAATAATTAATTAGTTCATTTTCATATTCCTAGCTAGCTAGTCATTAATTAAATGTAACACATGAAGTAAGACCTTCATGACATTTATGTCCTTCACAATTTTGTTAAATAAAAATATCATATAAATTAGGGCATGTACAACTTGTTGCCACACTTGCACCTCCATGCTTCTGGGTAGTACTCAGCGGTCACTGGAGTCCCCGGTGGCACCGCCACGTGGACCGGATGACATGGCGTGCATCTGCCGCATTTTAAGATGCACCGCGGCGGCGACGATCCTAAGCCACCTAAAATCCTCCTTGTATTTGCCGTGGCCTTCTTGAGTCTCTACCTCAAAGTAATATTAATATTTAATTATTTTTTAAAAAAGGGAGAGAATTTCAAACATAATAGATATAACATTTTAATGACCAAAAAAAATATTATTTTTTTATATATATATTTAAAATTATAATAACTACACCATATCTATGGGCATCAAATATTTATTTTTAATATATTATATGTTGAAGGTGGAAGGATCTATCGGGAACAATTTAATTATCTATTAATATAGGATTAAGGTTTGTGACTCACACTATCCTCGGATTTCCAAATCTTATGAAATAACATTAAATATATTATTGTTGTAAATATTAAAAATTCAGATAAGTATGAAAAATATATGATTTGAGAGGAAAATATATACTATATAATATCAATGTGTTTAGTTAATTTTTCAAATGTAAGTTTTTGGTTGAGTTATTTTGGATTATAACCTATTATCTCTCTGTTGCAATTTGTTTCAATTTGTTTGACCTATTTTTTTTTAATCTATTTTAATAGATTGTTTCTTCTTTTTTTTACAATTTTTTAATTCTAACTTTTTATCTGACCTGCTTAAGACTAGAAAATTAAATATTATTTTGATATACTTAACATATCTTTAATTTAAAATAACAAAACTCAACAATCTTATTTATAAATTTTTCAAAACTTTGTATTAAATTAAAATAGAACAAATGAATCGAAAACGATAGGTCACTAAACATGTGGGCTTAGCTACGCCATATGGGAGACATTGTTCCGTTTAAAGCGCCGGTTGAAAGAAAATTCTAAAATTAAGACTGACTACTTAGGATGAAGACAAAAAAGACTACGGATTTTTATATTTTTGGAATTATTTGATAATTGGGAAAGCACAATAAGAGAAATACAAGACTTTACGGTCTCGTCATTTACGTAAATTTTTCTTTTTTATTGGTTGATCATGTGAGTTTGTATTCAATCATCGACACATAATGTATAGAAAAAACATTCATATCTACAAAGTAGCTTCATGATGGAATCACTCCTAAGGTACATAGTGATCTAAAGGTCGATCTGATATTGGTTGATGAAAATTACCACGCGTGCGGTAGTTGTGGAATGAGTCGTCAATATTTGTCTATGAGAGGCACACACTCATGTCTATTCGAAGTAGCTTCATGATTGAATCACTCCTAAGGTACATAGTGATCTCAAGGTCGATCAGATAATGACTGGTGAAAACTACCACACATGCAATAGAAGTGGAATGAGTTGTCGATATTTGTCTATGAGAGGCGCACTCATGTCTATTTGAGGAATTATTTGATAATTGTGGAAGCACACAAGAGAAGAATAAATAAGCATGACAAATGGACGAATTCTAAAGAGAAAATTTCATAAATAGCATTATTAGTGGACGTTTTTGTAATATACAACGAGAGTACTTTGTGTTTTTTAAAATGTATTTAGTAATTTTATTTTTTTTCAAAACGTAGCAAATTGCATTATATTTACACATAAAAAATTTAATTGTAATTGAAATTGTATGTATGTTTGGGAGAACCAACACATAAGATATTTGTTGTATGTATGCAATATTGAGATAATGCTTATTGCTAGGGCTTTTAGATCCACAAATATGTGTATCTTATATATTTGCTATAAAAATATATAATGTTATGTTACTATGTTTTTTTTTTTTTAAAATTACTATAAAGAGTATTAGGGGGTCGAAATAGCTACATCACCAAATTTTTTTCATCGATGGTAAATGTGTATTTGCCCAACTCTACCCAAAGCTATTTGGTATAAGAGTCAATTTGAATCGATTTATTTTAGATATTTTTAAGTTAAAATATTTTTTTAGTATTTGACAAAAAGAAATAATTTAAAATCTGAATAAGTTATTTTAAAGTCGGATTAACAAAAATAAACCATAAGTTAGAAATTATGTTTTATGACTTTTGATTTATAAGTCATAATTAAGCTATAAACGCATCCAAACATGCTCTAAGATAGATTAGGTTAAAATGAACACACAACATCTATTTTTGTCGTACTAATTTTAATTTGTAACTTAATATTGTGTTTATAAGGTAATTCCTATAGGTTTGTTACCATATAACTAAATTGATGGATTATTAGCCTAAGAATTTTATTGATTACAAAAATAATCTTGAAAGTGGATGTTTTTTATATTTTTTATCTCCCTTGTATGGGCAAAACTTTATACGTAATTTATTATCTCGCAGATCATATATCACTACAAGAAAACTGTGAATTACATGGGAATTTTTCTGAGAATTAGTATGAAAATTCCTATGTAATTCACAGTTTTTTGTAGTATTTATTCATGAAGCAAATAGAGGTCAAAAGTTTAAGACAACTCATTCACGAGGTTATTGGGCAGGTGTAAATTTTTGGCCTAACCTTAATATATTTATGAGTACAAATTATAGCAAGTATAATCACACTATTTATATACTTTTTATACATTGACTATACACTTAAATTGATTATAAAAGAGATAGTTAAAGTGAACAAACCTGGAAGGAAAAATCAGCTTTAGCAGGCAACCCAAAATTGATCTCTGCATAGATGAAAACATTTAATTTCAATTATAAATTCGAATATAAATTCTTCAAAATTTATAAAATAAAATGTATTTACTTGAAAACTATATAAAAAGTACATAGCAATTATTCAATATTAAATAAGTTTTTTTGAAAAGATTGTAGTCTAGATAAAAAACTTTTAAGTGTTTAATTAACTTCCCACCTACACATAAACATGACTTAAGTAAATCACACTGATGTATAAAGATCTTAGCATTGAACTCCTTATAGAGTGCTTTTATTATTATTATTATTATTATTATTATTATTATTATTATTATTATTATTATTATTATTATTATTATGAGATAAATGACAATAATATACTTCCCCTGTCTTAAATAAGTGATGTTTTTAGCTTAGACATATATATTAAAAAAATTACTCATTTCTAGAAAATAAAAAATGTTTTTACAAAATCATTCTGAATAAACACCTCAAAAAAGAAATAACTTTTTACTAGTTTCTTAGTTAGGTAAAACTCTTTATTTAAAGAAGGATAAAATTGAAAAAAACATTATTAATCTCTTCTCGATTATCTAAACAAAAAAATCACTTATTTAAAAATAAAATGAAAAGTTTAAAACATCACTTACTTAGAAACAGAAGGAATACTAATTTAACCCCATAAGCGAGATTTGAAGAAAATAAAATTTATACAAACCTTATCTCTTATTTTGTAAGTATAAAAAAATTGTTTTTGATAGATCCTCTGGAAGTACATACATGATTAGTGTGTATGTTTAAACTATGAAAAATAAAATATAAAACTTACCAAAGAGAAATGAAAAGTCTAAAACATCACTTACTTAGAAACAGAAGGAATACTAATTTAACCCCATAAGCGAGATTTGAAGAAAATAAAATATATACAAATCTTATCTCTTATTTTATATGTATAAGAAAATTATTTTTGATAGATCCTCTAAGAAGTAAATACATGATTAGTGTGTATGTTTAAACTGTGAAAAATAAAATATAAAATTTACCAAAGAGAAATGAAAAGTCTAAAACATCACTTACTTAGAAACAGAAGAAATACTAATTTAACCCCATAAGCGAAATTTGAAGAAAATAAAATATATACAAATCTTATCTCTTATTTTTAAGTATAAAAAAAATTGTTTTCGATAAATCCACTGGAAAGTAAATACATGATTAGTGTGTAATGTGTATGTTTAAAGTATAAAAAATAAAATATAAAACTTACCAAAGAGACTTGTAGAGTTGAGGGTTTTGCAGGCTACAAAAAAGAAGAAGAAGAGTGTAAAAAATAGAAGGATTTTTTTGTGTATAATCCTCCATCTAACACTGCAGTAGTAATACTCCATCAACAAGAAGAAAAATTATGATGACCAAAAAGAAATATATTATCACAAATTATATCCCATGCAATTAATCACAAAGATTTAAGAAAATTGGGATTTTCAAGATTTTTTTTTTGTTTTTGTTTTAATTTTTAATTATATTTTGTGAAGAAGTGGTGGAGATACTGAGATATGAGAAGAAAAATATTTGGGAATGACTGAGGAGAGAACATATGCACAATGATAAATGTACTAATCAAGAATAAAATGAATTTAAATTATATATATATATATTATTTTATTAATTCCTTTTAGTTAAGTTATAATAATAAATATATAATTTTCTTATATAATAAGTCTGATATGATAACTTGAAAAATAAAGTAGGTGTGTAATAACATGTTATGATCGATTCAATTACATTGAGAGAGTAGTAATTTTAACTATTATTCTTTTATACTATTAATGTATATAACTTAAATTTTTATTTTTAAAAAAAATTAACATTTATAATTCTTTCACTTAGTACAAACAATTCCTTCATGATGAGCATGAGTCTTTTTTTATAAATTTTAAAAACTTATTTTATATATATATATATATATATATAATAATTTATTGGTCAAGTTTTAAATTTAATTGAAAGTTTGTAATTGCAAATATTTATTTCTAATCACAAAAGTTATTCAAACTTATTTTAAATCACAATTTTTTTTAAAAAAGTTTATTTTTTACTTAAATTCCATTCTCACTTAAACATCTTCACATAACTTGAATATAGAGAACATATATTAGGGTGAAAGTGACCACCAAAGAATGTGGTGTAGTGAATGGGGGCATAGTTTTGCTCCTCCCTTAATCAGAGATCTTGAGTTCGAGTTCTGTATATGATAAAAAATTTGGTAAAAAATATTTCCTTCTCGAATGAAATCCTACGTGGCACAAATTCAAAACGTTGAATATAAATACAGATATCAAATACCAAGCGGAGAAAAAAACTATTAAGGTGAAAGTGGCACTTTCCTCTGTTTTACCATGTCTGGTTCAGAGATTCTCCTGCAGACTTTTCCCTACTGGCTTCAAGAATTCCCCAACTCAGTAACCAAAAAAATAAAAATAAAATTACTCTCATTTTCAATACCCCTATAACTAGTAAGGTATGGTAGGTATGATATGAAATCATGATTTAAAATTTATGATATGAAATTAGATTGATTTGATGTAAAAAAATTGTTTAAATACGTAGTTTGGATTTTTAAAGATATGGAGCAATTGATCGATCCAAAACTAAATCTAGCTCTGATAGTGTATCCGCGGGTCCCTTCTTCTCAACGTCTGAAAGAACACTCTAATGACAAGTTGGGCTAATTCTAATATAGGGTTAAAAAAGAAATTGACAAGGTCCGATGAGTACTCATTTGTGTAGAATTTCCATCATATAAAGGGTACATTTTAAAATATCCTTTGAAAAATAGGGACAAGATCGTCATATTTATTTGGCATTAAGTCGTATTATAACCATGTTCGATGTAATTTACCTTTAAAGTGTTTGCACAATTACCTTGCATAAACTCAAAAAAAATTTTGTTATTAATATACATCGAGCTCTATGAAAATAATAATTAACCTGTTATAACACGTTAAACTATACGAGCATAAGGAAAAGAGAGAAATGGAAACACAATCAAGTCATGTGTGGTGTTGAAAAGGATCACACGTACGTAATGCCCATATTTGAGCCTACATTTGTTCCACAAAAAATTGACATGTACACTTATATATAAGTCTCCCTTTGTTGTCTTAATATATACTCCATCTATCTCATTTTATTCGATATTATTTGATTTGATATAGTGTTTAATTTATAAAAATGGAAGAGTTTTAAATTTATAGTCTAAAATACTTGACTTGTGCCTATAAATCATATCATTATGAATAAAAAAAGAAGTTTAAAATATTATTTTAATTATATAAGATGACATTTTTTTTAGACAGACTAAAAAAAAAGTGTATGTAAAATGTGACGGAGAGATTAGGGGGTATGCTATTTGTCTTTGATTTTTCAAAAAGGTATTAGGTAGTTCTATGTCACTTTCTTGATCTTGCTTTCATTATTACTATAATGCATTAGTAATGGAAATATTTAGGTAGGGTAGTCAATCTATAGTTGGTTTTCATAATCATGGCTAAAGTTTTTCCAATAGAAAGCAACAAGTCAATTTTTTTTGGGGGGGACATTTATAATACAGAGTCGGATCTAGGATTGTTAGAATATGAATGCATTATTAAATAAAGAACGAGAAAAAAAGAAAGCAATGAAAGGAAATGAAATTCTAATTCCTTCAAGTAAATAACTTACAAATAAATCAGGTGCGTATTTTGATTAACTTTTGAAAATATGCATATAAAATATCTAATTTTATACAAAAGACATAAATTCATGTGCATTATAAAATGAGTAATAAATTCCCCATATACTAATGCACTAGCCAATCAGTATAGCTAATTACTTGAAAAGTAATATCAATAACTTATTAAAACAAATTAAACAATATTACTAACGTAATATTTACACTATCAGTATGTATAATTGTTCTAGAACAACTAAGCTATATGTCAGATTCATTGTTATTATTTATATTTCTCCTTTTTTTACTATTTGTAATTGAATTACTAAACACTTATTTTTTGTAAAATTTTATATTAAATCAAACAATTTAATTTTATGTATAAAAGATACTATATATCTTGAATTCATTGATCAGCGATAAACATTGCATTCTTGTCAGCTGTAATCGTTTACTTTTGTTTTTTCAACTTAACCAAACAATATATAGAAATAGTTGATAATACACGACACATAGCTAATTTAACAAAAAACGATTGATCTTTGTATTAGACTACAAATTAAAAAGAGAGTAAACATATAAATATCTTATAATAATGCATAAATCTTCCTATATGAATTGAAAAGAAGTTAGGAATGGACGGTCATAGACCCTTTCACCTATCGTACTGAAAATCTTTTTTTTATTATTTTTCGGTCATTGAAAACAATCTTCACTAACACAAAAATCTCCTCACAACTTCACTTAGGAGAAATGTAAATGATTTAGAATCAAGTTATCCTTATTGTTATCCCTAACTTTATGTGTAATTATTGTATAAAAATAGAAGGCCAAACATATTTTTTTCTAATAAAATTAATTTCACACTACCCCCAAAAAAAAAATTAAAAGTAACTTCTACCCTCTCAATCAATCTATCATTTCCCCCGCTTAGATTCCAAAGGCAAAGAAGTAAAGACAAAAACAAATGAACACAATAGATGGTAGTTGGTACATATGTTTGGTACTTGAAAAATACCTTTTTTCAAGAACTTTCAATTCAAATTAACATTTATATGTATACAATTGTTTGTCTTGTTGATTAGAAATTATCTTTGGCATGTTTTCCCTTTAGGTTGTTTGGTCCATATCAAAAACCCTCTAAGAAAACCTTATAACTATGTATGTAACATTGATGTGTTGAGACATTTTCATGATGTCTTGTCTTTCTCATGAAAGTTGAGTTTTTTTAACCACAAATAGGGTATTCTCTACATACCAAAAAAAAAAGCACTTTATATTAGTAAATGTACAACGACAACAAAAACATACTCAGTATGATCTCCAAAATGAAATTTGGTAAAAGTAGTTATACGCATACCCTATTTTTACCTTCGAAGTAAATAATAGTTCCTTGAAAAATGTATATATAAACTACATTAACGTCACTTGAAAATAATATTCATGTAAAAGGGATTCAAAGTGCGAGGGTCAAAACTTAATTTTGACTAAGAAGTTTGGTATATATTATTCAATTCTTCAATAAATGTTTTTATACAAGTCAACATGACTAGTGATTTAGAATATTTAAAAAGGTTTGAAAAAAAATTCGTTAAATAAAATTGTATGACTTTTCAAATAGTATCACCTTCACATAAAATAAAACGCAAATAATACTAACTAAATATTACTTAATTTAGGACAAGAAGTTAAATATTAAAATCACCCAATGTACTATGTTAAAGGTCTTTATCCAACTTAATCAGGAAGACAATAGTTCTATTAGTTTCATAATTTGAGATCTTGTACTTATTGGGTTACAACTTTGGATAAAGATAATGTTTGTTATTATTACATCAAATTATTGTCTTCTTTTATCCACAATTGTTGATTAATTAGGCATGTATTAGTAATACATAAATTAATTATGTAAGATTAATTATTCCTATATTCGATATTTTGTACTACATAAAATATATAATAGATTTTCTCTTAACTTATACATATTTTTTTTACGTGATATTGAAAATTGATAACCACACACCGTACTTAAGTGCTGATTTTTATACGTAGCAATTAAAATATTACCAACATAATAATAGTTACATTCATTTTAATACATGAATATTATACTTACTAACCAACAATCAAACTAACTGAACATCACGATAATAAAATAAAAAATAAAAAATTTCGAAGAGGTACATGTAGAAAGAAAAATACAGTAAGTATTAATATGTAAGAAAACAGATCTAGGAGATTAATCAATTATAACTATAAGTAATACTATTACATACTCCTCCGCCTAAAATTATTATCATATTTTGTTATTATACTCATTTAGTCACAAAATAATTAGCACGTTTTGCTTCTAAAAAATAACCTCAACATCCCATGTGTGAGCCGCCCCACAAAAATTGGGGGCCTAAGGCATATGCTTTTAATTTGTATAGCATAGAGTCGACATTGTGTGAGCGTGTAATATACACATAAGTTTAATAACTTTGTCCCCATCAAGATTCTCTAATTTAAAATCAAATCGAATCAAACTTTCAAAGTTGATTTCTTCATCAATTTGAGTTAAATTGATGTACTTACTTTTAGGTGAGAGTTTGGACCTAAAAGTGTGAAGGAATTCATCAAGCTATATGTGTCCATTGATCTATTAGTCTTTGGTCTGTTTCCCATCTATAGGGTTTTGTATAATCAACCTCTATTTTACTCTCTTTATTTGCAACTTACTTCACGTTTTTTAGTACAAATTTTTTAAATTTAATTTAAGGAAAATTGTATATAATAGCAAACTATTAATTCAAATTAAATGCTATAAATATAGTTTGATTTAATTGTACCTCATAGCAAATTGTTGCTATTTCACCTCTCTCTTGGTGAATCTCACTCGACACTCTCGTTCTCTCCCTCGCCTCTCTCGTTTTGTATACAAACGCAAGTGTATAAAGTGCATTTGTGTTTGTATAAAGTGAGAGAAAATTGTATATATACATATTTTTTTGTTCCCCTCTCCCAGATCTCGATCTCGCCTCTTTCACTTTATACAAAAAACGCAAATTGTATAAAATGTGTTTGTGTTTGTATAAAGCGAGAGAAAATTGTATATATACATATATTTTCATTACCCACTCCCAGATCTCGCTCTCTCACTCTCCTCTCTCACTTTATACAAAAACGCAAATGTATAAAATGCGTGAAAATTGTATATATACATATATTTTCGTTTCCTTCTCTCCCCTCTCCCAGATCTCGCTTGCTCACTCGCCTCTCTCACTTTATACAATTGATCTTTTTGTATATATATACCAAAGCAGATTATACAACTGCTTTCTTTTGTATATGTATAGCGAAATATACATATTTATGTTTGCTATGGAGCGCAATTATGCAAACTTTGTT
>JAJOOR010016014.1:0-19482 GCA_036250505.1 Solanum acaule | reverse complement strand
GTATTTTGTTAAAATTTTGAATCATGAACTTATTAACTATTTGTAAATAATGTATCTTATATGTAACTGATACAACATTTACTATGAAACTTCAAATATCAGATACACATACGGACCCATAAACAACCTATTAATAGATGATACAAAATTTTACACCTTGTTAAGCAAGATACATTAATGGCCAACATTTATACATGATACACTAATCTGATGTATTTTGTTAAAATTTTGAATCATGAACTTATTAACTATTTGTAAATAATGTATCTTATATGTAACTGATACAACATTTACTATGAAACTTCAAATATCAGATACACATACGGACCCATAAACAACCTATTAATAGATGATACAAAATTTTACACCTTGTTAAGCAAGATACATTAATGGCCAACATTTATACATGATACACTAATCTGATGTATTTTGTTAAAATTTTGAATCATGAACTTATTAACTATTTGTAAATAATGTATCTTATATGTAACTGATACAACATTTACTATGAAACTTCAAATACCAGATACACATACGGACCCATAAACAAAACTTGGATGACACATTAATAACTGAGATCTACTGAAAGATGCATGTTATAATACTTGAAACAAAATACATTATAACTTGACTTACTTAGGGTTAGTGTATCAATTGATCACAGAGAATAATGATACATTAAATACGAGATCTGAATTTGTTCATTTTTGTATCATCAATTGATTAACTAACAAAAAAACATTACAACATTCGAAAGAAAAAGAACTAAAACCTAACCACAGGTAATGAAGGTCGAGAAATTGCAGGAACAAATTTTCGACCCATTTTTTTGGGGTTTTAGGAACCTGGGTTTTCAAAGATGAAGCACGATCCTTTTTCTTCCTCCCATCTTTTACATCTACCATTAACAATAGATCGTGGAGTCTTTTGGATCTATTCTCCGCCCAGCCAATATCTTCGTAGTTATATATCCGATTAGTGTTAGCATCATCCATCAACAGTTAGAAGAACAAACAAAAGAGGATTTCAAGAGAAGTACCGAAATTAACTAGAGTATGGACAGAGAGAGACTTGATTTTGAAAACTATTGGAGAAATCAACTGTCAAGACAATGGGGGAGAAGATTTAGGAGAGAAAGAAGGAAGGGATGAACTGTGTTTTTTAGCGTAGAAAATTTTGTATCCGCGATTTTTTACTTAAGAGAAAAATGAGGGATTTTGGAGATTTGTAAAACTAATAGAAGATAATGGTAATAAGTGAACTAAAAGGTGGGATTTCTGTAATTTTTACATATTTTATCCATATTTTTATGAGCTGAAAATGGGTATCAACCCATATTTTACCCATGTAAAAAACCACTCACCCAACCCATTAAAATATGGACAGATTGGGCGGGTTACAAAAATATGGGCTCATTTTGCCAGCACTAGATAGAAATGACCTACTCTCTCTATTTATTTTTCCTTTACTCGTCACTTTTAACATAACAATTTTTTCTCTTAATATTTTTTTTCATGTTTTATCTTTAATATTAATTACGTATTCACCAAATTATTTTTCAAGACTTAATACTAAACGTTAATTATTAAGGCTAAAAAGATAAAATAATAATGTTAATTATTTTTCTTTTAATAAATATGACAAGTTCAAATATAACAAGAAAAAATAAACGGAGGAAGTAACATTTTTACCACCGTTAAGATTTAAAGTTTTGAATTTAAAGGCTGAAGCCTCATAATTCTAAACACACTGCACTAATAACTACTGTACTAGGCAACACCTTGAGTACATGATTGGCCTCAATGTTAGATGAATTCATTTAATCAAAATTCCACCCCCCCTTCTGGTCCCTCTCACACCAATGACTTCCAAATTAACCACACATTAATGAACAGTATATGAAGAATTTTTACATTATAATCAGTAAAAATCAAGTTAAATTCAATTACTTGTAACTTATGATATCAAGTACTATATATGAATTATTAATCTGAAAACATTTTAGTTACCTAACCTACACATTATAAGGAGTCCGAAGCTAAAAGTGCAATGTTTTTCCTCCAAAAAACATAAACAACATATCAATTTATTTTTTTTAACCAAAAGGGCAAAATCGCTCCCTCAGGAGCGATATCCTTCGGAGAAAATTAACTCTGTCTGCTTCGTTACATTAAAATATATAGCGATTTTATCAAAAAAAAAAACTTTTTTTTCATAAAATCGCTGTCACAGCAACAAATTTGTCAAAAAAAAAAAAAGAGATCACTACATCGACAACGATTTTGTCGATTTTTTAAAATAAAAAAAAAAGTAAATCACTGTTCGAGCAGCGATTTTTCCTTTTTTTACATAAAAAAATTAAAGTCACTACAATTGCAGCGATTTTCTTTAAAATTCTTTAAATTTTATATTATTTTTTTAAATAGCTGCTGAGCAGCGTTTTATTCCAAAACTTTTTTTTTTCTAAAGCATTTTGTCTTTAATTTTTTTTAAAAAAAGAAGTTTTGGAAACAATTAAAAAGAAAAATAAAATAATAAAAGAGAATCGCTGCCATTGCAGCGATATTTTTTTTTTTTAAAAAAAGGCTGCTGAAGCTGCCATTTAAAAATATATTTTTTTTTTGACAAAATCGCTGTCGGTGTAGCAATTTTATAAAAAAAAGACAAACTTGACAAATTCGCAGCTAAGGCAGCGATTTTAAGAGAAAAACAATAAAAAAAATTGATAAAATCGTTGTTGGGGCAGTGATTTTTGTTTATTTTAACGGAGTAGACGGAGTTAATTTTCTCCAAAGGATATCGCTCCCTCAAGAGCGATTTTACCCTTTTGGTTAAAAATAATAATTAATGTGTCCTTTTGAAATTTTTGACAATTTTTTTGCCCTTTTGACTCCGGACTCAAATTATAAGTTACCTTATATAGATAATCAATGGGAAACTACCTAACTCCCATGCATAAGACGAAATATCAAGAATAGTTTAAACTGTTAAATTTGGGTAGGGTTTCCAATTCGCATTTTTTTTAAAAAAAAATTCCCTTGAGATAATTGGCTAGTTCTATGATCAATATCAACTCCAGCCTTTTTCCACAGAAGATATATATCATACATCTATAGACATTATTCCTATTAGAGCTAATAAAGGGTTAAAAACACGGCTAAAGTATATATCCTGATTTTGAGTTACGTATATTTAAATAATTAGATGCGTGAGTTTTCTATTTGCGTTATTATCAAAAATTTATCGAAATACATCTTAACTATCTATTTCATTTTCCTACCTAAAATATCACTGTTGTTTACGTAGAAAAAGTGAACAACTAAAAATTGAGGTGTGTTTGATAAATGTTCAGATAAAAAAACTTACACATGATAGTTTAAATAGAAAAAGAAAAACCAAAGATATTTGTAGGTATATTTTTGAACCCTTCGCTTTTATTATTATTCATATTTCATACATTAACACTATAAGAAAGTGAAAATACAATCACATTATATTAATATCGTATTAAGCCACTTAACTATCGCAAATTCAAGTTGTTCTCTTTATTGTCATTTATTTGGGGATAAAAAATTAAAGCTATTAAAGATATTTTCATGAAGCAAACGCTTCATAAACTATATATTTTGGTAGTAAAAAGGAAAATCGAATAATTATACAATAATATTTCTCTTATGTAACACGTTGGGCTTATTCTCTTTTCCCACGTACGTACTGAGGTTTTTTCGTCTATAGTACTAGTATTAAATCAATATTATGTGTTTGGTTTTGAAGATTTATAAGTAGAAGCTGACAACTGGTTTTCACCAAGATCTTTATTACAACTTTTATTCTCTAAAAAATATTGCAAGTCTTCTCAAAGTACATAATATTTAAAAATTGGAGGCTGGTAATTAAATAAGTGATGGCACCATATTCTCCTCTACTGTTTGCAAGTCTAATCCATTAAATATGAAAGAACAAAGAATAGAAATGAAACAGAAAAAAGTTAGTAAATTTTTAAATACAATATAGTTTGCATCTTGACTGCTGCATGCACTGTCAGGCTATCGTGATTTCTCATTGCATATCGATTTAGAGGGTCCAATTAAACTAGACTAATATTAAGTGTGGTTAAATTTATAAATATTTTTTAGTTTGTTTGCGAAACGTGTTTCGTAAACGTTAAAGTCATTATAAGCACGATTTTATAAATTAATATTAGTCAAAAATCATAAGTTGGTAATTCTATTTATAACTTCTTGGCTTTTAAACTTTATGGGTTAATCAAATTTTTGGCACTATTTCAATTTTTATCCTCAATATTTTTGTTTTAATTTTCAAATACCTTTCACACATAGAACTCCTAACTTTTCTCTTCACTTTTATATCCATTGTTCCTCTTTTTCTTTGCAAAAATATTTTTTAAAATTTATAGTTTTTGTAAAAAAATAAAATATTAAAGATATTTTAATCATTTTAACAAAAGAATAACTTATCAATATTTTTTTTATAAAATACATCAACTATTATTTATTACTCTTTCCATTTCATATTAATTGAATTGTTGAGGTGTTTCACATCCTTTAAGAAAAGAAGATTAAGACATAAATTAGGCATAATTTCCGATTTTACCCTTATTAATTATTGTCAAGTTTATGATTAAAATAACTAAACATTAATTATAATAAATAATTTCAATACTAACTAATGAAGGGTAAAATTGGAAGAATATTCTAAAAGTAGTCTTGAAGATTGAACAATTAAGTTAATTTGAAAAATAAAAAATGTCTCAACAATTCAATTAATTTGAAATGAATGGAGTAACACTTTAAACACTTTTATCCAAACACAAAATTGCTAATTATAAAATTAATTTCAACACTTATTACTCATCAACTATTTCAAACAGGCTCATTAAGTCATTACTATTTGTCCTTTTATGTATTGAATTACTTTAATTTTCTGCTTTAATTTAAGTTGCGCGCATTTCATTAGCCAAGAAAAAAAGTTAGTTGTTTAAAAGACTCGAATAACTCTATGATTTCGCATTTAAAAGAGTTTAACTATAATAAACATAATATAGGTTAACATATCAAATTACAATAATTCTAAATCTTGATCATGTGGTGATGATTTTAGTTTAGACAAACACTGGCTGCTGGTTTATAATAAGTGGGTCAATTTGAATATTAGTTTGATTTTTTCTCTCAATTAACCTTGTCTTATCCTAGCTAGTAATCTAATTAACGTCGATGAAGTCGGCATATATATATATATATATATATATATATTAGTGGATGGCAAAAGTCAAGGTTTTTACATCTTCTTTGATTGCATGCAACTGTCCCACCAAAAATTGACTAATTCATATAATTTCACCCACCACTTGTACCCTACAACTCTGAAATTCCTTCTTCAATTAATGTTAGCAAATAAACTATCTTAAAAGGCTACATATATAAGTTGTTATGTCTATACTAGAGATTAAAGAAAGACTTGACCATCGAGAATAAGTACAACAAATATGGAAAAAGGTTGGGGGTATATAGGGGGTAGGGGGTGGGGCCTTTATTTTACAAAAAAAATAGCTTAGCAGTATAGTTTGGTGAAAATTAAGATTAATTTTAATCTCCAAGATAAATTATAGTATATAGTAAAATGAAGGTTAATTCATTCTAAAGTACGAGTACTAATAAGATGAATTTCAAGATTAATAATTTCAAATGTGGAATTTTAGGAACTCTATGTATGCAAAATAGGGGGATGCAAACTTAAATATTGTTGTTAGAGTATATAGAATAATATTGAATAGATTGATAATGTTGAAATTTGTATGTTTTTTTTTTACCCTAGGTCCCACCCCTTTTTGCTCCTTGGTGACTCGAACTCGCAACCTTCGGGTTGGAAGTGAGGGGTGCTTACCATCCGAGCAACTCCCTCTCGTCAATTTGTATGTTGTAATAAGTTATACTGAAATTATTTTTATCCACAATTTGATTTGGTGTATTAAAGACATATTTTTAATCATATTTATTCATGTATTAGTAACTCTTGTATTGTCAATATCATGATTTGCTAAGCTACACATAGATTGAAGATCAATCCTATTTAACAAAGGATTAAATAATATCATAACTAATTAAATACATAAATTATTATTTTCACTCCAAGAAATATTGGATTCTCTTTTGGATAGATTTGACTTCCCTTACCTAATAACATCTTTATTAATCTACCATCTACGAATAAGAAATATGAGCATCTAACCGAGTAGTAGTCAATAGACAATATATCCTACCAAATGACCCCAAAGAGAAAGAAATGAATACAATACTTACTTTCATTAGTTTTAATTTATGTGATATA
Source organism: Solanum acaule (assembly GCA_036250505.1). Taxonomy (NCBI): domain Eukaryota; kingdom Viridiplantae; phylum Streptophyta; class Magnoliopsida; order Solanales; family Solanaceae; genus Solanum; species Solanum acaule. The sequence goes on along the minus strand of JAJOOR010016014.1, from coordinate 13,134 downwards.
TATTGGCTAAATATGAAGTTTAATTAAGAAGAAAAACAAACTTTTAAAACACTTAATTTTCGTAAACATTTATGTGACTATATATTATTTTGTCAAAATGAAAAGTTAATTTAAAGTTCAATTTATTTACAAAAATATACAAATACTCTGATAATTATTTTGTGAGTTACCACTTAAACCATTAAATTATTATGAATTTTCTAATATTTGACTACGTAACATTGGATTATTTAGTCGCAAGTTTTTTTTTTTTTTTTTTAATTATATTTCCAATAGCAATCATGGCTAGAATTAATCACATTTTTTACCTAACTATACTTTTAGGCAGCTAGCTAGCTAGTTCGTGAAGGACTAACTCGTATGTCACATATAAGGTACAACCCGGCCGCATGTTTAAGTAATTAGAATTTGTTGGAAAGGAAATTAGCCAATATATTTATCTTTAAAATAAAGAATAAATATTTGTGTAGAGAAATGAACAACAGTTTTGATTTGAACATTTTCCTAATAAACTCATTGTGTTATATTTATAAGCAACTCAGTATAATGTTATAATTGGGTCTAAAAAAATTGACGCGTACGCGTACATTATAAATTTTATTCTTATTTTTATGAGATAAAAAAAAAACTATCTAATAGATCATGGATTCAACAAAAACATTATTTAAAACAAGTTTGAAAAACGTCCTCATGAATCATGATAATACATATAATTTTTTTTGCTTTTCGATATAAAGATATCATGTGTTTAATTTCACGTTGTCTAACATATAAAAGTATCTCATTCTTAATTACAACATATATTGTAATTAATAAACACCAAAATCAAACTAAGCCAAATTCTCAGGAGGATGATAATTACACACAAGAGACACCCATCGTCAAATAAATAAATATATAAATCATAATAATAGATACTCCTCTGTCCCAATTTATGTGACACGTTCCATTTTGTAAGAGTCAAACAATTTAAGTTTGAACGAGAATTTGCACATGAAATCTTCAATTTTTTTTGAATGAAATATATATATTTATAAACCATGTAAAAAGTACTTTTAGTCACAATAATTAGCAATTCAAAATATTTAAAAAATATATGAAAATTTACGATTAAATATAAATTTGTTTAAATCTCTAAATTTGAAATGTATCAACAGGGAGAGAGGGAGTAGTTATTTGGACAATTGCCATATGAATACGACATTTAGCTGAAATAGAAAAAAATAAACAAAATTTATTTTATTTTACCTACATTCAAATGGAAAAGTCCTCGACAAAGGTCAAACTAAAAGATATATAATCACATGAGAAGGTACAACTGTCAAATTTTTTATTTTATTTTTACAGATTATAAAATAACTTTTCGGGAAAGTCACATGATATAATAAGTTCAACCAAAACGAAGGACTAGTCGTTTCATTTATATCCATAATAATAATAATTAATTAATTATATAAAAATGTCAGAATTATTGCACTATAATGAGCACCAAGTGGACTCATGTCTTACGTCCAAAAGCTTCTATTTTTCTTATTAAAATTAAATGTATTCATTTTGGCATTTAATCTAAGTAAAAAAAAAGTCATTGGCATTGAAAATTAATTCCATTGTTAAATGATACAAAAACCTCCCAACTCCCAAAAGGAAAAATAACACCTTCTCCTCCCATTATATACCCCACTACCAAAGGAAAATTTCTTGTCTTCTCATATATAAATATTTTCAGGCTGATCAATTGGGAGAATAGTGATTCATATATATAGTTGATCGGATCGACCAACTTGTTTGGAACAGAGGCGTATCTATTATTGTTACGTTACCAAATTAGGGTATGTTTGACTCCATCTTCAGCAAGTAATTCATCGATCGTCTAAACAAGCTTTAATATTTGGAGACTAAGCACAGCAGCTGATTGATGGTTTGTATTTAGAAAGACTTCCTTTTTTTTTTTAATTTCCTCTATGAAGTATATATATATGGAAAAAAAAATAGGAATATTCTAGATTAATTAGGAATATAAACTAGTTCTATTTAATTACCCAGTTTGGAAATTGTTTCTTCTCCTTTATGTTCTTTAGTTCTTTTCTCTTTTCCAGTGCTTGGTGGTAATTAGCCAGTAATTGATAATTGTTTCCTTTTAATTTCTTTTGAACAAATTTTCTCTATTTTGTTATCTTGCAGTACTATGTAGGAAGTTAATATCGATCATTTTTTCCCTTAACTTTATGCAAAGAGATCGATTCTAATATGGTTTCAGCACAACCATATTATGCATTTTATGAAAATTGGGAATTATTTCCATGTGAAAAAAACCAGGGTTAATCAATTTAATTATATATCTACCTACTCCTTTTTTATCCGTTTTTTGGGCGGTTCTGAAATCTGAAGAAGAATGAAGTGCACAGTAAAAGTTTCCTAGTATTGAGGATATTAAACAAGAATAAATGTCGCTGGATTTTAAAATCATCATGATAAACTCTAGGACTTTTTTAATTTTGTAAACCCCCCAGGACCCATTTAATTAACAGTCTTTATTTGACTGAACATTTCTTTATGTCATGTATATACTACATCCATAGGAAAATAATATAAAACACTAGGAATATAATTACCATTAAATTCTAATAGCAGATTTTTGCCGTTTACAAACTTCAAATTTTCCAACTAGCAGTTGATACTGTCAGAATTATATATTTTGTACCACTGGCAAAGAGTACAATATTGTTATTGCACACAAAAAAACAGACTGTAACTAAGTACACAACATTGTAAAATTAAATATGTTGATTCTATAGTTGTTACTATTATTTAATAAGTAGAGTAATGTTGGGACAAAAATCAAGAAAAACATCTACAACCCGGCCCCCCTTTTAATTTCTTCAATAAAGAAAACAACAGTACAATATATATGCACACACACATACACATACATACCTTAGCTAGAAAGAAAATTGCATGTACCAAGTTTTTTAATTTACATATCTTTTACGTACACGATGTGTGACGTCCTGATGGCTTTAGGTGCAACTTGTGTCCAAAGATTCGATGGTTCATGGGATTCTCTATTGTAGATAGTTCAAATATCTATTTTAGTATATATTGTAATGAATGTTACACAATGCAGGGTTGTTTCTGATCAATTGCATTGAAGACAAACCTCTTTGCATTACTAATTGAGTAAGACAAGACGTATAATTAGTCATGGAGGAAAATAATTCAGTGGAATATATTATGGAAAAAGCATATTCTTCATCCATTGATCTAAACGAAAACAACAAAGGGGAACTCGAAGAGGAAGAAGAAGAAGAAGAAGTGATTGAGGTGGAAGATAGTAGTGAGAAAGAAATTGAAGGAAATTATAATACTAGTAGTGATGTTGAAAAGAAAAACGTAAGGCAATATGTTCGATCAAAATTGCCTAGGTTACGTTGGACTCCAGATCTTCATCGCTCTTTTGTCCATGCCGTTGAAAGACTTGGTGGTCAAGAAAGTAAGCCTCTATCTATATACTATCACGTCAACTAAAAGATAACTACATATATATTCGAGAAATATTTATTTAATGTTTAATGTGATGTTTTTTTTATTTTTCAGGAGCCACACCTAAGTTGGTTCTACAAATGATGAATGTGAGAGGTCTAAGTATTGCTCATGTAAAAAGTCATCTACAGGTAGTCATATATATATTTTTTTGTGATCAATTGAAATACTTATATTAATTTGGTGTTTTGTTCTTAATGTAATTAATATAAGTTACTTATTTGATCTTAGATGTATCGAAGCAAGAAACTTGATGAATCTGGACAAGGTACTACATTTATTTTCAAATTTTCAAATTCTCTTCCTTTCAACACCAATACTTATTTTTTTGGTTCCATCTGGTGTCTGGAACCCGTATTGAACTCCCGACTAAATTAAGATGTTTCATTTTGACAGTGTTAGGGCGTGGTAATAATAGGTCAATGCAAGGAAGAAGCTATTTCTTTAGAAGCCACTTAGGTGGTCAAAGATATAACCCTATACAAGATTTCAAGATGAAGAATGGTGCCATTGTGTTAGCAAGGAATTTTAACTATGATAACCATGCACTTAAACCCCATTCCTTTTCAAGACCCCCATATCAGGCCAAAAACATATTTTCCAGGTATAATACAACTTACTTTACTTATATTGCTTTGGAAGGCTAAATTTGATTACTACTAATTTACGTAGTTATTTAACTAAGGATAGTATGAAAAAAATATATGGGTCAAGTAATATGAAACGAACGAGTAATAATTTAATTAATGTATAGGTACTTGCCGTGGTCTTCCGATAATCAAGGAAGTTTACTTAATAGCAAGTTTCAAAGAGGGGAAGATTTGTTGAGAATGAAGAGCTGGCAGACACCAAGACAAGTAGTAATTGAACAAAATGGAATTATGCCAATTAGGTCAACCCAATTTCTTGAACAGAAAAAGTTCATCCTCAATCAGTGGGAAGAGAAAACAGCTAAAAACTCCCATTTTTTGCTTCAACAAAATTTGGGACAACCATATTCCAAGTGGAACTGCAGAAACAATGCTCTTGAGCAAAGTCTTGTGACACCTTGCAGGATTGAGGTAAAAATATGACTCGTCTGTTTATTAGCTTAATCTATTTTAACAAGAAAATTTCATGAAGTATGACAATTAATTAACAACAATAGTTTAATTGCCACTATATATGTTTTTTAAGTGGCATTTAGTTTATAGCCGACATTGGATCCAATGACAATTAACTAATGTCAGTAAAGGCTTTAGCACTCTTTGTTAATGTGTATATTTAATGTCGATAAAAGTTGTTTTTGTTGTAGTGTATCTGGACACCCTATTTTTTTTAAAAAAATTGCAAATATTTACCACTTTAAAACAACTTCAAATTACATGCAGTGTCTAAAGTTAGCAAGCATTGAGTTTAGCTATTTATGCCTGATGCTCAAACAAAAATAATTGAATTTCAATCGTATGAAACTTCAAACACCGTATTGAATTTGTTTAGAAGTAGTAAACTTGTAAATTATGCTTTGTGGGTATGACTTAATGGTGGTCCTAGAGTCGTGTATATGTCAACTTGGGTCTATTTTGACCTGCCTAATTCAGCTCATCTAAAAGTTGGGAGGGGCCAGGGCCTTTATCCTTTCTCAATGGGCGAAAAAATCCGTATTATAATGTGACCTTAACGACCATAATTCATATTGACTCATGAAATATCTTGTCAAAATATATTCTAACTGTAATTTTGACTTTGCAGATGAAAGAAGACAAGAGTGGTTTTGAGGAAAAAGAATGGTTACCTGATTTGCAACTAAGATTAAGCAGAAGCACAGATGACAAGAATGAGAAGAGGATGGATCAATCAGATATAAACACAATGCTTTCTCTTTAGCTTCCTACTTTAGTTAATAAATTAGCTAGAGTTCTTAAACATACAAAAGTTTTATTATTAATTAGGTTGTTAATTATTGTTCATGAGTAATAGCAGCCTAGGTAGGAGGGTGAGTACTTGAGATCTGACCAAGCAATTAACATTAATTAATTGGAGTCAGATCTCCTAAGTACTTGCTTTATAGGCCGCATCCAATTACCATACACTTTGAGTTGCCACTTAATTATATCTCTCTCATTCTTAATTTTTCTTTGTTTTACAAAACAATATATTTACGATGGATTAATTACCTTGCTACATGTATTTAATATTAGTGGGGATATTCTCTTTTCTTCAGAAAGTAAAACCAAAATTATATATTGTTGTTATTTTTACCAGAACAAATCATGTCAATTTCTATAGTAGCATATCATAATTAAGACAAATTGAGAATATAAAGATCATTAAAAGTTTTAATAATCGGAAGTTGTACTATTTTTGACGTACAAAAAATAAGAGAAACATTAGGGCATAAGCAGTAAGTACTTTCTAGTAGTAGTAATAATTTTTAGTTTCTTGACTTGCTGCTTGAAGAAAATGTAATACAGTGTTAAAGGGCTGGACAGAGTACAAAGAGAATAGTAATAAGAGAGAAACAACACGTGTGGACTAATAAACAACTTTATCCGATAATAAATATGCACATCAACAAAGAATGCTAAAGCCTTTACCGACATTTCATTTTGTGTCGCTATAAGCATTAGAGACATTTATAAAGAGTGTTAATTGCCTTTAAAAAAATATAGATTTAGCGGCAATTAAGTTATTGCTGTATATATCATTTTTAGTGTAGTGTAGTCTTCTTTCTCTTAACTTAAATGAATGAAAATTCATATAGCTGATCTTGACTTATTTGAAATTGAGGCATAGCTGTTATTGTTGTAGTTTGTTTTGTCTTCTCTATCTCTCTTTCTTTCTTTCTTTCTTTCAATCTAAGGAATTGGTAAATTGTGAAGTTGAGTAATGTATTTCCTATTTAAGTGTATTGTTCAAAATTTCTCTTTTTCTGTGAGATAGCTGACAATTGATATTTTAGTTTCTTGAAATACAAATGAAAAGATGAAGAGAATGAGGAATTTGAGGTATTTGAAGTGTCCAATGGATTGGACTTGGATAAGATCCAATCCCACCTGGGCTGACATAGGTTGAGTGAGGACTGGGCCTAGACTCATGTTAGGCGCCAACAGTTCCCTTTCCTATGTGAAGCCACACAAAGCTCATAGGGGTTGTTTGGTATGCGAACTAAATTATCGTGGGACTATAGTCCCGGAATTATATCCCACCTCCCATGTAGAATAAGTAATTCCAGGTTCAATGGAATATCTCAAGATTAAGTTTGGATTAGATTTATGTGTTTGGTTACAAAATAAATTTATCCCCAAATGATTTATACCATCAACCAAACAAAGTATAAATCTAATCTCAATCGTAATCATGGAATATCCCACCTTATTCCGCGTACAAAGCAAACTTAGGGTTCAAATCTAGACCAAGGTGTTCTCTCAGACGCTTATTTTTTTCTCGAAACTTAACACCTCAGTATTATTGCATCAACCAATTACATAGTGTAAACGTATCTTTAGTCTAGGCGATGGAGGGAGATTTAGGCTATTGACTGCAGGTTCAAACTCAAGTGCACTCGTGGCTTTCAACATGGATCATATAGATAGATGATTTTTTTGAGAAAATGTATGCATACTCAAACACTTAACTCCCCGACCCTAAATCCTGAATTCGTCTTTTAAGACCTTGACTCTGAATAAGGGATGAAGTTATTCTTCCACCAAATATGGTACTATAACCATGTAACTCGGTTACTCGAGCCTGTTTCAGATAAAAGATCCGGACTATTACTGAGCTTTTTCTTGTCAAAATGTTATATACTGGTGAGCTAGCTCATTCAATGGACAAAATGATGAAGAATTGAATCAAATATTACCAGAAAAGCTAAAGATTTTACTTCAAGGCCACATTATGAAAAAACAATACTATACCAGAATGTCATATAGAATCAAATGTCATTCATTCATATCTCAAGGCAAGGGCTGGTTTTCAGTAACACAAAAAACTCAGCAATTCTCATGCCCACTACTATGTCAATATTGAAAATTACAACAATCGCCACCATCAAAACCAAGTATTCTTTTGAGGTGGAATAGGAAAAAAAGTTCCTCGTATACCTAGACTAAAATAGTGACAAGGAAATTCCAAGAGGAATGAAATGTAGTTTCAGGATAGCATTGAAGCTATACCGAAAGAAACAAGATGTTTCATCTTTATGAACGATCCATCTTCAAGACTTGTTCTGCTGACAAGAACCAAGAGTATATAGTTCCTGTTTAAACAAAATGGAGCAAAAATAGTACATTTCAGTTTCTCAAACATCAAAAATTGCTACAGAAAACTTTTAAAGATAAAAAGGAGGTTACCTCAGAGTAACGGACATGATCCTTATGCAAATTAGAAGTTTTCACGATTGTCTCCCACTTGGTACCTTCAGTTTGGGACTTCTGATTCTGCTTCTTAGAGTTAAAACTCAAGAATGGGGTTCTCAAAGGAATGGAAGGCAGCGTGCGCCAAAGCCAAGACTCAGAGGGAGATTTAGGTAATGGTGGTGGTAAAGTAGATTCCAAGGAGGTAAGGTTAGAATCTTTTGCATTTTGGTTATCTTCATTTTCTGTAACTAAATTTCCACAAGGATGAACTTTTGAAGACTCTAAGGCTCCAGATACTGTATCAACATTTTGCTTTAGTTTCAAAAACTCTTGATCAGCAGGACCTTTTTGTGTTGATATGGAAATTGTAGAAGCTTCAATCAAATCAAGGGAAGACTCCTTTTCAACAATCTGTTTGCTATTTTTCTGTAAAACATCTGAGCGCCTGGCACCTTGAATAGGAGACACGGCAGCCAAGTTTTCAAGCACTTTTCTGTTTTCAACCAGAGTTTTCATATTCTTATCCGGGGAGTTCACTATTCCCTTGGGTTTCAAAGAAGCAGCGTTAGGGGCTGAAATTTGCACATTATCTACAGAATCTATGTACAAGGTTTTCTCAACTACTTCACTTGGCGAATCAAAAAACTTTCCTGTGCCCATTCTCTGTGGTACTGCTTTGTCCTTGACAGTGTAGCAACCTTTGCGGAATGAATCAAAGCGACTAGCCCAAAGACTCTCCATTTCCTTTGGGACGCCAAGAAACCTTGTACCCTCATTGAATGGAGATGGGGGTGCTACATTTCGATAAGGAGATATAGCCCCACTTCTTGAACGCCTGCCAGGAGAGATTCCAACTAGCTTACATGAGTCGTTTGGGTTAGACAGCTGCCCGGACATACTTCTATTATCAGCTTTGTACAGCTCGCGAGACAGTACTCCAGAATGAAATCTTTGCTTATTAATGGTATCACAAGCATTCTGCAACGAACCTGATTGTTAGAAACAAACATAAATCTTATTAATCTTAGGACAAAAAGAAACTGTTACTATGATTATTACCTTCTCAAGAGGACCACTATAAGCTTTTCTAGTTAATTTCTTGACTTCATGAGCATAAGATGTGGGACTCTGGGCCATCTTTGGTTTCGTTCCTGAAACTCTCTTTACTGCTTGAGGCGAGGGTGTCGGAGCACGTGTCTTCACTTTCAATCCTGGCAGTGGATTTAATAGGCACAAAGAATTCTTCACACAAATCCGAGGGAAAAATCTCCACCCTTTACTTGGCTTTTTGTCCGGATTCTCAGGCACATCATCTTCAGTTTCACTTCCTACATCAGCTGTATGGCTGCTATAATAAGAGACAGGGTTAGACTCCAATGGCTTAACCAAAGGTTTTCGTTCCACGGGGACCAGCTTTTTGACTGGCATCAATTGTTCAGCAGAGACTGGTTTTTTATGAACGTATTGAGGAGTCTCCAACACAACAGCTTTTGCTGCTGGCAAGAATCGACTCATCATAAAGTCTCTAGTTTGGGAGTCAATGGAAAAGGTTCCGGATGGTTGCAAATCTGAAGTTTGATGTCCGCTCAGACCACTGACACTGCAGTTCAAGGATAAGGATTCAGTAGGTGACATTGTTTCAGGACCATCAGAATAAGCACCATCCTCACTTTCTCTATCTCCTCTCGTGTATATACTTTCCACCAGGCTATCCAGTAAAGCTGCATGATCCATCCAAGGAAGTCCTTCAGCTGGAGACCTGTAAATGTTATGAGTACGAGGCCTTTCACCCGAATAGAACCGAACAGTCTCTGGCAATCTTCCTGGAGGCAACCTAGGACTACTTGAACGCTCCACACGAAGGCTAGTTCGGACTTCAATGTCATCTTTTGGTCTTCCAGGGATCTGTTCCCACACAAATGGAACAGCTACTGGTTTTGTCACCTCAGTCAATTCCCAATCTGATTTTTTGACAGGTAGTGATTGTTGTCGATTTGGTGGTACCTTATCTACCATCTTTTTATTTGCTCTCTCATTGGGAGTTAAAGATGATGCTATTTTCCTCACAGATAAAAGAGGTGCATTGAAATCCAGCTGCTTTTTCGCCATTTGTCTGTTCAACTAACAAAATTTCTATTCCCTTCCCTCCGAAACAAAATTAGCAATCAACAATGGCGTATATGCCTTCCAAATCACTACAAAAAAAGAGAATTCAAGGAATCAAAATACAGTTTCAAGAAAGAAAACTGATGAACAACCTATCTCCATACAGAACTAAGTACAATAGAGAAAGGAAAGTACTACATTGAACACCACAGATTCAGAATTGCACTAATCAAAATTAAATGAAACTACAAGACAGATACTATTGATTAAAATGCCCCATTGAAGCCTTTAACAAAGAGAAAAGAGAAGAATAACTCTTTATTGCCAACCTCTACCCCCACCCCCTCAAAAAAGGCAAAAACAGAATTCAGAAACAATGGAATAACATGCTATTTCTCTTGGGGAATTAAAGGCTAATTATACAAGTAAACTAAGAAGAGGGGCTGCTAATTAACAATTAGTAAATCAAAAGATGTGAGAAAATGAGAGAAACCATAAACCAAGAACACTTGAAACTCTTATTTCCTTGTTAATTCCTAACATAATACTAAAAAAAATAAGATCTTGTCAGTCACAAAGTAGCCAAAACAGAACCATAACTAGAGGATAAAACCTAACATTCCAGATATGGGCAGCCATAATTTTCTTTAACAAAACAAATACTACCACTAACATTTTCCAAGAACCAAAAGAATGCATTAAACAGAAAAGATAATAATCAAGAAAATAAGTTCATACCTATACAGTGTGAGAAAAAGATGAAAATTTTACCAAAAATTTCAAGAAAAAGAGAACCCCAAGAAGAGAATGTTAATGGTTCATACCTTGAAGTTGAAGGGGGGAAAGTTAAAGGAGTGAGAGTTGAGTGAAATGTGTCCTTGAATGATGGCGCGAGTTGTGGAGAGAAAAAAAAGGGCACAAATTGGAGAGAGAAAAATGGAAGAATGGTCAGCCTTTTACTTGGTGCTTTTTGCTTTTTTAGTGATGACTGTAGTATACTAGATGGGGTGGGTGGGGTTCACATAAAACATGGAAAGAGAGGATCAAATTGACAGTTAATAGGCTAACGGCCTTAAATTCTTCGCCTCCTCTATTTATCACTTCCTCAGCTCTATTTTCAGTATCTACTTTATTGATCCATTTACTTAGTCCGTTGATTTCGATTAAATTTGAATTCATGTAATCATAATTCTTCTAGTGACTCGAAAGTCAAAAATTTTAATCAACACAACTTAGGATCACCGTCTTTTATCCATTAATATTTTGATTTTGATAAAAGGTAGTATTCTACTACCTTCTATCCTATAAAAGTCAAAAAATAAAATTGTACACCTTTTAAGTAGGGATGTTGATCGGTCAGTTCGGTTCAGTTTGAAGTTTATTGGTTTATCGGTTATTAATCATTATTGATTTAACCGTTAAGATTTGATACACACACAAAAAAATCACTTAGAACAATGTGACAAACCAAATGAATCATGTACCTGAGTTCACAGATTGTATCTTGCTAAAAAACAAACGTTTTTATATTGTAGAATAACCAAGAGTTTGAGATAGACATAAAGAAAAATAGAAAACTAAATTCTAAGTCAAAGACTTTATATACAAAATGGTATAAATATAATTATTTAATTTACTATGGGGTTATTAGTTAATCCGTTAAGAAAAAACCTCAATTTAAGAACCGATAATCCGATAACAAAAAAAATCAAACCCATCGTTAAAACTGTTAAATCAATATTTCATTATTGATAAATCAATGAAAAAATTCGATTCGATTTTATACGACCTACTTTTTAAGAAACAAATATAACAGGGAGATAGAGGACCAACTACTAACAGTGGCTGGGATTCAAGCTCGTGGACATATTATTTAATGTATCTTATATTAATTTCATTTTTATTTTTATATTTAAATAGATCTCTCACAAAAATAATTAATTATTTAAAAGCTAAAACTTTCGTGACTAAATTTTTGGTGTGAAGCAGTACAATAAATTTTGTAATGTCTATTCATGCATGTGATCTTACAATGCCAAATGTAGACATTGATGGAACTTATATTGTACTACTCTAAAATAATTGTGTTAGTCGTATTAAAGATAAATAGTTATCCGTATTCGCAATTCACTAATAACTCAAATAATTTAAATTCACATTACCAAACATTTATGAAATGCAAACGTACCCCTTACTGAAATTAAGTTTTTTTAGCAACGATATAGACACTGATTGAACAGTTGCTTGTGTTTTCTTTTAATTACTTTGCTTTCATTTTATGTCACATCACAACAAAAAAATTAAATTATAAACCATGCATGACCCTACATTGTCTCGTAACGAAACTATTCATATTGGAAAAACTCTTTGCTTAAGTTTGTTAATTTCAATTTTCAAACAATTTCTCTCGTGGAACATATTGAATATTATGACACTTTTAGTCTTGTGAGTAATGTGAATGAAAAAAGTCCAAAAATAAATAAATTGGTAGTCCCTCCCACTTAATTTGTGCATTAAGTTATGCTTTTAGAATTTGGTGGTGGTTGTATATAAATAATTTCTTAGTCTAAATTTCCAACAACATCGTAAAAAGCTTTTAAGAAACTGCCAATGGGGCCCTAAAGAAAAGTAAATTCTTCAAACTAATTTTTTCATGAAAGACTTTTTTTTTTATGACTTTTATTGTCTGCTATAATTGACAATGTCATCAATCCAAAAGTATTTGTTTATTGGAGAATTATTTATTTTCGGTTAATTAAGAAAGGTTTGTCTGTTGGACACGCTTAGGAAAATTAAATAAATATAAAGGTAATAGACAAAAAATGTCACCTAAATAAAGGGATGGCATCTTTCAAGAAAAGACATAATTATTTTAGTTACAGAGACATAAGCGCCGAATTTTCAGTATGTTTAGTGATTTGTTTGGATTTTGCTTTGTAATTTCAATTATATTTGGACAGTACTATATAAAATAAATATTTAGTGATAATAGATTTTTATAAGGTACTGTCGCAAAAATATTTAGTTATAATTAAATTAATATTATTATATTTTGAGTCATTAAATTTTTTAGAAATATTTATATAAAATACTGATTATAGATACTCGTATTATAATATTGTGACTAACCTCACTCTTGGATTAGGGT
>JAJOOR010016013.1:0-19433 GCA_036250505.1 Solanum acaule | reverse complement strand
CGTAAGTCAAGCTTTTAATGAATGCTTGAGAGCTATACTCAAACTAACTCCATTGTTCCTTGTCAATCCTAAACCGATCCTTGAGGATGAGATTGAAGATCGATGGAAATGGTTTAAGGTAGGTGAGATTAATTTTAGCATTTGTATATGACTAAATAATCTAATTTTACTAAGAATTCATTTTAGTGCGAGATAACTCTATATTTTTATAGGGTTGTTTAGGTGCACTAGATGGTACTTACATTCACATTAGAGTTCCATCTGAGTACAAACCAAGATACAGGACAAGGAAGGGAGATATAGCTACTAATGTATTGGGAGTTTGTGATAGAAATCTCAATTTTACTTATGTGTTACCTAGTTGGGAAGGATCAGCTGCTGATGGTCGTGTATTACGAGACGTTGTAGTGCGACGCAATGGTTTAAAAATTCCTGAGGGTATGCCATGTATATATGCATATAAGAACACCAAAATAATGATGTATTTATTTTTTTGAGAAGGTAACTGTACATGAAAATAATAGAAAAGTAACTAAATTTTATGTTTATATTATAGGTAATTATTATTTATGTGATGGAGGATATACAAATGGAAAAGGTTTTCTTTCACCTTACCGAGGGTATAGATATTGGTTAAGGAATTGGCAAGGTGACAACCCCCCACCTCGATGTCGAAAAGAACTTTTTAATATGAAGCATGCTAGGGCTCGTAATGTTATCGAAAGGGCGTTTGGTCTCTTGAAAGGGCGTTGGGGAATTCTTAGGAGCTCTTCGTGGTACTTTGTTAAAGTTCATAACAGAATTATAAGTGCTTATTGTTTGATTCACAACTATATCCATAGAGAGATGGATGTGGATCCTTTAGATATGGATATGGAAGAACAAGTTGAGAATCAACCTGAACATATTGATGTTGTTGAATCGTCTGAAAAGTGGACCACTTGGAGGGATGAGTTGGCTCAATCAATGTGGAATGCAAGATCTAATCAGTGATGACATGTTAAGTTTTTTTTTTGCGATGAATTTAGCTAGCTTGGGCTTTTAAGGTCAGCCTTTTATCAAAATTTAGAATCTCTCTTCTGTTTCAGTGATCTAGTGATCTTATACTAGTTAATTGGGAGTGTTGAATCCTTTTTGTAACTTTTGGCATATGTTATTATGAAATTTGTGGTTTTCTTGATATGTTATAATTATTACTCTTCATCACTTCCTCTACTAGTAAAATTTGACTTTATTTTACAACTTCAATCTCCTAAAACTAAAAGAACCCTGCAACGCTAGTGCAAATTATAATTTCTAAAAGTTAATAGAGGAAAAGAAAACTAAATGATAAGTATGCATACAAAGAGAAAGGAATTAGTATTACTCTTCCTATCTTTGATTTCCAACAATCATGAAGATGGTCATTAGAGAAAGGAACAAATTGATAACGTCTACATAAAAGGATATAGAGAAAGGAACTTACCTATGTATTGTAGACAATGTATCCACATGAAGCTAGTCAGTTTCTCGACATAATTCCACTTGTGAATGTTTGCACAACCACCTATTGAATGCAATATCTTTTAAGCTACTAATCTGGAGAGCCAACCACTTCCTGAATATATCAGTTTCTCCTACATTTTGTTTTTTATATCAAGTGTTTCTAGAATCAGTTCTTAAGTTCATGACAAGGTTATAGATTTGTTCAACTATTTAATGTGTGCTTATTATTATTATCATTATTATTTTCTTCCTATTTATTTTTATAATCTATTCCACAAGAATATAAAGGCAAAATGAGCAGTCAAACATCTTCCCACACATAAAAAAGATCAAGAAATTCAACTCCTTCGACTAGAAGGACATGGACTGCAGCAGAAGAACGAACTCTTATAGATGGATTAAAAGAGTTATGTGTTAATGGTTGGAGAGGTGATAATGGAACCTTCAAGCCGGGATACCTAAAGGAATTAGAATGTTATTTATGTGAACATCATCCTAACAACGGATTGAAAGGTGAACCACATGTCTTATCTAAAATAGGATATTAGAAGAAATGTTATGCAAGTATAGCTATGCTAAAGAGTCAAAGTGGATTGGATTTCAATACAGTGATGGAGCTATAATAGTTGATGATCCCAAATTTTGGGATGACTTCCTAAAGGTAATTAATACTTTATTAAAGTTATTATAATGTTTTTACACTATCTGCCTGATGCTTTTAATTGTTTAGATTTGCACTTCTTCACTAGTGAGTGAATTTGTTGAATATGTTTCATGTGGACTGTCCACAACTATCACTAGAAAAGTAAGTGTGCTTCTGCATCCACTTCAATAATATCCATCATACTAGCCTTGTGTTCTCACGGATAAACAAATTAATGATCTTGTTTCAGACTTTACTCTCCTTGTGTTCTAAATTTATGGACAGGATTTACCCTCGACTATAAACATTGATAGGGGATAACTACCCACCAATCTCGACTATATTTGTCTTGTTCCAGAGTTGAATGTTGGTAAGGTTCAAGTCAACTACTGCTTTGGGAGTGCACACCCTGTCCCGGGACACCAAAGCCTTTCTCGATATGTATTAGTGTCAACCCAAACATATTTGCTACAGTGAGCATTAATAAGTCTTTTAGGTTGAATACTAAAAAGTTGTGTCCAATAAATTTAGATTTCAAAGATACCGATTGCACAACTTAGAGAGCTTTTTAGTTGTTCATGATTATAGTTATGTATTTATATGTGTGTTCTCTGAAAGAGTTATTAACTGAGTAATATTATATCGCTTTGTTTTATTTTGTGATTATTTTCTAGGTTGATCCAAATGCCAAAAACATGAATACGAAAAAATGGCCGATGTTTGTAGATAGGGAGGAAATCTTTGGCAATAATAGAGCAACAGGGGAGTTTGCAGAAGGCCCATTAGATGCTGTTGAGGAAATTCAAATGAGTCAATCCTCAGTATTGTTTAACGATATGAGTTTGGAATTTCCTATTGATCTTGATGGCGATGAAGAAACTGGTTCTAGTCATAGACCTAATGTGACTACGGGAGAAGCTGAAAATGCTACTGGAGCTACTACATTTCCTGAAGCATCTCAAAATGAAAATGCTGGAGCATTTGAACCTGAAGAAGCTGGATCTCAACAAACCAATAAACAAGGTGAGTATACCAAAAGGTCGTCTAATGTCAATGAAAAGGAGAAATGCAAGAAAAGAAAAAAGATCCCGGAGAATGATTCTGAGATATTTCTTAAGGGTATGGTTGAGGTTATAAAATTTTTTACTAACAGTCAAGACAAACGAATGGGTGCCTTGATTGACAAAATTGGAAATCGTAACCAATCTGATCTTCGTGATCAAATTTATTCCATCATTGAATCCCCTATATTTGACTTGTACTCCACAGAGCAACGTATCAAAGCAATAATAGTTCTTTGTGATGACGTCAAAAAGATGGAATTATTTATACGCATGGGTGAACTTGAGCGTCAAACTATGATGTTTATGATCGTCAATGATAAACTTTAAAGTATGGTTGACTTCAAGATAAGTGGAAAGTTCATTTTGCTAGTTTTTCTTAATTGAAGACCTTTAAATATTTGGGTGTAGTGTCACTTTCTGATACCTCGGATTATGTCCTATATTGAAAATGATTGGCGTAAGACGGACACGAGGACAATAGCTTTTATGTAACTAGAATCTATGGAAAAACTTGAATGTGGTGTCACTTGTGATAAACTCAAATGATGTATGTAAATGTGTTTATTTGGCTTGCTTTTTTCAATTGATGTACATGATTCTCGCTTCTCCTTTTCTCAGTATATACTGAAATGTGAAATGAATGGATTTTGAATATGTATATTCCTTCTTTTGTGTTGTACTATGTTCCTTCTTTTCCTTTGTTGTTCTTCACTTCAAAGTCAAGCTGATATAAGTGAGCCTGAGTTGTCTGGCCTTCTGCATTTGCTCACTGCACTTATTTTGTGTGGTTATTTAATTTCCATATCGCTCCATATCTTTATTGAAGTCGTGGAAGTCCTACATGCATCATTCATAAATCAGGATATCAGTATGTATGATGATAAGACAGGAACTCCTCCTCAAGCTCGTACTTTAAACTTAAATGAGGAGTTGGGGGAGGTTCATACAGTCCTTTCGGACAAAACTGGCACTTTGACGTGCAGCCAAAAATAGACTTTGGATTTGTCTTGAAACAGTTGAAAGAAACCTCAAACCTGCAATAAAGGGGTTTGTCTTTTGGATTATGCAGCATTGTCTATGATAGATTAGCAAAGAAAATGTATGAAGTTTTATATAGGCTTGTAACTTCTTACTACCGGCCATTTGTCCTGATTTCATCAAAGTGATACGATTGCGTTCGTATTCAAGTCCTATCAGTAGCATTCCTTACTTACATACTGAGTATGTTCTGTGCAACATTGTAGGAGACAAACAATAAATAGTCACGCTTTATTCATTAGAATTTCATAATTATAAAAAAAGAATCATTAGGTATTTGCTTAAAGCTAGTTAAAACTGGCACTTGCAAGATGTTATTTCAATGCAGCTTAAGAACTAGGAGAAGAATTGGAGAGTTGTATATATGTTATCCATCAAATTCTAAAGGCTGCTTTGGTTTAAGACAAATGAAGTTTTACAATGTTCAATATTTGGGATAGAGACAATGTAGCAGGAAAGCTTCAGGTTCAGCTTGCTCACGTTGCTTAATTTTACTAACTTTATATGAAGCTGTGATCAAACTATATTTCTTTTAACATTAGAAACTTCTGCTGCTGTCCACACTACTTGAACTTTAGTTTTAGTTTATACTTTCTTGTTTTCTTAAGAGAGGAGGGAGGTACACCTTGGTCGGGGTACTTAAAATAACGTCTTCTCGTTTATGACTTGAGACTTCCTCAAGTGAATTAAATTTGTTAAGCACTTCGTATTCAAGTTTTAAACGTAATAAATATGGTAATTACATGAAATAGATAACATAATAATTCAAGGGTAAAATTGGAAAAAAGTTCTTTTTTAAGAGTTCTAACCCAAACACAAGATTTGAATAAGCAATAAACCAAACACTGGATAAAAAATAATCCATGCATTACTCATTTTTGTACCAAACGACCCCTTAATGATTTATGATATAGCTCTTATCCTTGGTAAATTTAATTAAGATTCTTGCTTTAATGCTGCCAACTTAAATCAACATTACGCGTAATATGAAATGAGAATTTGCTCAATATAATGTCCAATATGCTATTGTCTGTAGCCGATGTGGTACAAAGAGACTAAATGACTATTATAATCCTCACAACTTTTCATCCACTAAATTAGAATATAAAAGTAATTTTTTATCCGAAAAAAATACAGTTAATAAGGGACGGAATTTTACATACAATCAACTTTAAATAAATTAATAAATGTTAATGATATTGCTAGAAAAAAGTAAATGGTGAAAATCATTTATATATCTCAACTTTATTATAAAAATTAATTTTCCTTTTTAAAAAAAAGTTAATGGTCAAAAACACACTTAAAAAATTTTGTTGTTTCGAATTTCATAACTGAAGTATCATCTGTATGAGTTTTCTATCTAAACTATCACCAACTATTTATCTGAATACATTTCAACTATCGATTGCTCACTTTTTCTCTTTGAACAATGGTGATATTTCAGGTATGAAAAGTAAACAATCGATAACCAAGGTGTGTTTTAATAGATACTCATTCTTTTTGTCATCTAAATTATATTATTTTTTCTATATATAAATTATTTAAATAAAAAGTATATTATAATTATTAATTTTTATAATATAAGATTGAAATAAGCATTAAATAAATTTAATAGACATATACGAGTAGGAGAGAGTCTAGTACTCAAAGTTTAATTCTTATATCAAAGTTAAAAATGTAAATTTTTTTCACCCTATATAAATTTATAAAAATATGATATTGTTATTAATAATTATATATGTCTATGTATATTGTTGTTGTTGACACCCAATTTTGGACCTCCACAATATAGACTAATCATCGAGCTTCTTTAATTTCGAACGATTTCAAATAATTAGTTTTAGGAAATTAAAAAAAATAATTAAAATAAAATAAAATATATATATATATATATATATATATAAAATAAAATAAAAATATTTTTGAATCATTTTAAATAGTTTATCACTTGTTTATAATTATTAAATAATATATGTGTTACGTATAATTGGTACATTTTTATAAATATGCGAAAATGGTCTCAAAAAGATTTTAGTTTTACTTTAATACTTTATTAAACTAATCTTGTCTAAATTAGTAGTTTATATTTTGAGCTATTAGTTCAGTAGGCTAATTATTTTATTTCGTTAAAATTAAGAAGCTCGTTAATTAGTTATATTTATTCATTTTATTTAAGCTCTAGCCAAATTAACTAATCACCCTAATTTGGTCAAAGTTGCAATTAATGTGACTATGTGCTTAAGTCAAAAAATGACCAACATCTTGGCCCATTTTTCCAAATCCCCATTCACCTTTCTCAGCCTACTACTCAATTCCCAAGCCCAATTCGTTCATTCCATTTTCCCTTGAAATCCCGGCCCACAAAACAAAAGAAAACCCATCAGAATGCATACGCAACACGACAACATCAATACACCGACCCTTGCACGTTGTTTCTTCTTCTCCATTGCTAATACGAAGCAACCCAGTACTGTTCCAGCAGTACCGTTCCAGCGACCAGCTTTCACTTTTGTCCTTGCCTTGCGAGATTACTCCACGTCGACACTCAAGGACGCAAGATTCGATCTCACCCGTCCGTCCCCCTTTCCCCTTTCGGAATGAGTCAAAATCTCAAGAAAAGGGTGTCTAGCCGAATTGGTGAAAGGTTTGGAGTTTGAATTTCTTTAGGGCCTATTTTCTGCCCGTTTCCCTTGGAACCTCTACCCTAGTCCCCTTCTATATAATCACTTTTATTCACTGTTGAAAAAGGGGGGAGTCGAAATTTTTGAATTAAGGCAGAGAGTTGAAGAGGGGGGAAAATCTTGAAAGGGAATTTTTTTAGTTGGATTTTTATTTGAGCAAAAATACACACAATAGCTTAAGAGAAAATAGCTAAATACTTCCAGAAAACAGAGGAGAACTAGCTTCGGTTATCGTGCTCGAGTAGGGACGTATAGTGGTGGAAGTCAGTCGTCTTAAGCTCGTCGTTGTCCTGAGTTCGCTGCTCCCCTAAGGGTAAACTTCTTTCAACCTTCATTTAATTTTTTTTATTTTTTTTATTTTTCTTTGTGTTTAATTGGTGTTCCATCTGAGGGCCGAGGCTCTTTGTTGATTTTCTTTCTTTTTATCATGAATATCTCTATTCTTTTTGCTTATTACTGATGCCTAGTGATAGAGTGTTGGTTTCAAACTAAGTGTGGTTTTTTTTTGAATCGCTTAAAGCATAAGAAAGTTTATTTTGAGTTTGTTATTGTTTTGTATTTGTGAGTATTCAGGCAAAAATCTCGAGGCCTTTCAACATGGAGGTCGACTGTTGTTGGATTTATTATTCATTAGATGCAACAACTATCTTTCCTCCCTCGTTTCAGGTCTTGTGCTCGTCTTACAACGTGTCGCGTCTTGTTTGAACCGGTTCTAAGCTATCATGTTGCCCATTTTGGTGGAAAACCGATTACCTTTTATTTTTTTTTAAAAAAAATGAAATAAAAATAAACTTGTCTTAACGGGAGTTTCTTTTCATCGTTTCGAAGGCTATATATTTTATTTTATTTTTTATTTTTTATTTTGTTTTGTTTTTGAGGGTTTGTATTGTATGTTTCCAGTAAGGGAATTCTTGATTTCATCTTCCCCATTAAAATTTGTTTACCTTTTTTTTTCTTTGAAAAAATTTAGCTTCATATTAAATCTAGTTGTTTAGAGAGGTTGATAATGTTATCATGGATATTTCATTGAGCTTAAGTGAGCACTTGTTTTCTGACAAGATTCTAGTTGCTAGCGTATTGTGTCACTAATTTGCCATGAGTTGTTGCAAATAGGATACTCGGTCTTGATTCATGTTAATCAAATATATGCTTCCTTTCAAATGATGTCTTAGGTCTTGTTATGGTTTTAAGTTTTATATTTAGGATTACTTGGGAAATGAACTCATTGGCATTAATTATTATGTGCACAACATGCATTTTTTAGTATAAAAAATAATTGCCAGTAGTTTAGTCTAGTCATAGGTAGTTAGTTGGCTTTGTCTTGGTCGATTTGATTTTTTTTGAGGGAGTAAGTCTCTGTCATCGGTCTGATATTTATTTGCTTACTGGTTAAGTGTCTAGTCTATTTTTAAAAAAATGCTAATTTTAATTACGATGTGATTAAGTTGTATGATAATGTGAGCAACAAGTAGTCATTTGTTAAATTTTTCGGTGATTCCCTCTGTCAGCATGCTAGGCTCATTCTTCCTATGAGTTCATTTACTCCATTTGTAGGGATACTAAATTCATGTATGGACTATTAGTAATAGTATTTTAACGACTCGAATTGATTCTTACAATATTTTGATTTTTTTTTTGTTTGTTTTGTATGCATGTGAATTTGTCCGAGTTTGCTACGAACTCCCACTTTTCTCCGCCCTTGCATTTCACAAGAGCCATAAAGGCTCTAAATTCCTTTATCGAGTCAACCGACCAGCTATAAAAATTGATGAACAGGTTTCGGGGTTGAAAGAACATGCAGCAGATCGAGAAATTGAAAAGATTGGGCCAAAGACCCACTCTTAATTCCAAAGAATTGTATTTTGTTACTTTGGGCCTAAGCCCTTTATCATTTTAATTGTTATTTATGTGTTAGTCTAGGACAGGTGGAAGAATTGGGCCTAAGGCCCAAAGAGAAAATATTTTTAGTATGTTAGAATAGGACAGATACAAATGATTTTGATGGGCCGAGGGCCTAAAACGAAAATGGGCCCAAATACTGGTCCAGGTGGACAGAAACCAGATTTGGGTCCAACTCTCTTTCCCTCTTTACTTTACTGTGTTTGTTTTGCGTGCCAGTATTTGTCATTAATCTTAGGGTCGAAGGGTTCAAATCCCCAAAAGACGCTCATTTCGCTTTCACAACTTAATAAAACTGATCATTTTTCAAAAGAGTTAAAAGAATAAATTTCAAAAGGTATCTCACTTAGGTCGTAGGTCAATATTTCCCTTTTCCCCCTTTTATAATCTTCTCAACTATAAAATAGTTCAATCGTTCTATTCAAGCTAAGTTAAAATTATTTTAGCCAAATAAATTAGTTGTCGGATAATCGCATTAGCGGATATTCTAGGTGCTTTAAAAACCTTCCTAGAATATTAATAGGAACCTCGAACCCCCTTAATAGTTTTCAATAGATTTACTGTTTTAGTCTTTTGAAAATAATAGTTTTCTTGATTTTTCTTAAAAATTAAGTGGCGACTCTAAACTAGTCCAAAATAATATTTTTAAATAAAACAGTTGTTTTAAACCTTTTCTTCTAAACACGTTATTAGAGTGAGAATATTGCATACAAATATTACTATTTATTTTTTTTAAAACCTAATTATTATTAAATATAAATAATTAGTATATATTAAAATCACATTAAAAGTTTACAAAAACTTTTTAAATCTGCACAACTAAGTTAAATCTCTAGAATCAAAATTTCAAGTATTCAATTCAAGCAAAATTCTCAAGTAAAATTTTCAAGTACCAGAGTTTCATATTTATTATTAAATAAAATTCTTAGGTAAATCCCCAAAAAGAAATTTTCAATTGAATCCGCAAATAAAATGATCCCCGTGTAATTTTCCAAGTAATGTAATCCTTAGGTAAATAAATCCCTAGGAAAAAATTCCCAACTAAATTTGCAGAATTAAAATCCTTAGACAAATCCCCAGGTAAGAAAATCTCCAAGTAAATCCGCATATAACTATCCCTAACTAACTTCGCTGAATTAAAATATTAGATAAATTCCCAGGTAAGAAAATCTGCAAGTAAATCTGCATATAACTATCCCTAACTAAATTTGCAGGTAGATTTACCTGGGAATTGTTCAACGAATAAATAAAGGAATTTATTTTATTAATTTACTTGTGAATTTAGCTATGAAAATATTTTTTGCGGATAAATTTCCCACATAATTCCCTAGGTAATATTTTGCGCAAAATGGCGCCAAATTTAACCACGGATGTTCTTGGGAAAATAATTTCCGCAAGTAAAATATTCTAGAAATTAGGAATTTTAGATTTTGCCATGAAAATCTGCAGGAAAAATCTGCGGACAAAATCCCCAAGTAACTTCCCTAGGTAATTCACAGTTTTCTTATAGTGATGCATTAAAATGAAGTAATTACTAAAATCCATCACACCAACATGAGATCACAACCATCACCTACCTCGAACAAAGCTTCAACCCTCCTAAGAAACTTGATTCTTCCCTTTACAGATTCTTTCCGCTTGTTCTTGGTCTACAAACAAACAATTCAATACGGGGATCAATAATTAAGTTCTAATTAACCCGGATTATGACAAACCCAATAACCCAAGAGGTCAAGACTCAAGCTATGACCCTAAGGTGCAGTTAGGGCTTTTTCCCACAATCCAAACAATTCCAAAACCCTACCCACCAATAATTACCCGTGAATTTACACTATACGGATCGAAAAATGAATTCGGGGAGTAAAAACCTTACCTTTAGCCTCAAGAATTGTGAAAAACTGTCAAGAAGTCGCCCTGGTTCGTCTCCTAACTCTTAAGAATGAAGTTTCCAGAATAATGACATTTTTGGGGTTTATTTTTTACTCAATTAGCGACTGGCCTGCTATGGTGGGCCCCATCCTGCCACAACGGCCTTGCCCTGGCGCCTTACACGGAGACATAACCTCGGAATTAGAGTTTCAAACCCCTATTTCACAACATACCTTCAACCCATGACACTCAGAAACTACCCGTTCACGCTAAGATCAGTTTCAGGAGTTCTACTCACCTGAATTCAATTTCGTAAAGTCGTACGGGTTCCTTAACGTCTTAGCTATCTACGGATGCGATCAAATTCATTATTAGACCTCTCATTTGTTACCAGATTTCCCTAGACCTCACTGACTCCGATTTCGTCCAAATCTGAACTAGGCTAAGAAATTTCAAGTTACTACGAAAAAGTTAAATGGCCCAAAAATTTTCCCCGATGGCTTTTCTTATAAGGATGGGAACAGGTCGTTACAGTGTCTAAATCAATTTGTTTTTTTTTCTATATTTCAAGTTATTTCTCAAATACTCATTCCTCACATAAAAAAAAATTAAAAATAATTTTGCATACAAATGGAACGTATTTCGCAATTTATACAAATTAGAGATTTCATAA
The DNA here is from genome assembly GCA_036250505.1 of Solanum acaule. NCBI lineage: Eukaryota > Viridiplantae > Streptophyta > Magnoliopsida > Solanales > Solanaceae > Solanum > Solanum acaule. Next base: position 8,081 of record JAJOOR010016013.1, on the reverse strand, counting down.
CAAACAAAATATAGCTATGAAGCGCAAATAGCAAAACTATAGCTATAGCGCACTAATCTGATAATTATCTTTGTTATTCCTAAAATTTACTCTTCTTATATCTACTTAGATAGTTCATATGTAATTAAACTTCGTAATATATAAAGAAATAATCCAGTAGCTTTCTCTTTTATGATTATCACAACCTCAATATAGTTCTTGAAACGGTAACTAATGAAATATGGCATTGGCCAAGCCTGATTGAGGAAGAGTTACAAGGTAAAAACAACTATTTTCTTAAAATGATACTCTCATTACATATGTAACTCGATTTTGATTGATGTTACATGCATCAATTTCTCTCAATTGTATTTATAGAACTAACATGAATATATATATCATAAACATTTCAACAATTGATAGTGCTAAGATCACCCATTTTGGAATTCAAACAGGCATCTACAGCATCCCCAACACTCAGGAAAATCCACCCTTTTCCAAGTTCATCTACAAATTTTGCTACCTTCAACTTGTTGATTACTTTCCACCTTGGATTTGCTAGAGCTAACTGGAAAAAAAAAACAATGAGTATATATAATTCAATGAATTACAATTTATGTGACTTATGGTCTATAACAAGTCATAGACATCTGTATGATTATAAAACATCTCATTCAGAATAAAAATAAGAGATTAAGTCAAACATTTCTAAATAAAAACTATGAGATTCATTTTTGGATGGATTAAAAAAATATCATGCCACATAATTTTGGACATTTATTGACATTTTTTTGGTCACATTATTAGAGAGAAACTAACTTGTATGCCTTGTGATACCAATTCTCTGTGCAACTCCTCCAATGCAACAATTCCTGATGTATCAATGCTCATTACACCTGAAAAACAATGTCATCAATGTAAAATTTTGGCCTATTTGTAGTATCGCGATTTCTAGAATTTTACGGGACTTTTGTAGTTGTGTGAACAGAAATTAAAGAAGCTTACTTGACATGTCTAGCACTAAAATACGAATTTTTCCCTTGGACTGCTCTTCTCTTCTACTTGTCACTGTGCTCAATATCCTAATTGGAAAAAGAAAAAAAAGGAAATTATAAACAATTATTTAATAAATTTCATTTTTATTTTCATTTTCCTTTGTAAAATTTAAAATATATACCTTCCTCTTATGAAATTAGCATTTGCAAAGCATAGTGAAGCATTGTTCACTCTAATAATCAAAATTCCTTGAGTTTCAGTGGCCACTGGAAATTGAGTAATGTCACAAAAAGTGTCTGTTCCAGGTAGTCTGCCTTGGAGTTCTACACTTGGTCTGATGGTACCAAGTATTATTTTACCAAATGAAATTCCAACCTGCAATAATGAAATTATTAGTCGCGGTCAATAAAGTGATGAAAATTAAGTTACAAATGTTATTAAAGACAAAATAACATAACGCAAGTTGATCTAAACACTATTATTATAAGTGGATTTTGATGGTTAAATTTGAGATTTTTATACGTGGAATCAGATGAATTGTACCTTATCCATAAAGCATAGACAAGTTGTTGTTTTGTGGTCAAATGGTTACTAAAAGTTGAAAAAGAACATGACAGATGATCAAAGAGTGGACATGAGTCTATTATTTTTGGAACCAAAGAAAGAGCATCATCACCTACCGTCCATGTATTGTTTACTAGTAAAAGAATCCAACAAATGGAACCCACAAATGACTTAAAAAAGGACCATCTATGTCTTTTAATTATTTGATATTTCACATCAACATAAAATTCTCAACTTTTTTTGTCTTTTATATAAAATTCATATAATTAGCCAAGAAATTGTAATTAGGTATTATAGATTTTTCTTTATTTCCTACCCAATATGTGCAACCCTCTTGGGCTTCCAAATTCTATTTAAAAGGTAAAGCACTCCTACTAATGACGATATCATTTTCAAGAATCAAATTCGAGATCTCTGGTACTTAGTAGTTAGCACTAAAGGCCGGGGAGAATCTTGAAGTTCGGATATGTTTTAACGTGAATTCAATAGCTTTTGTTTAGATCATATATATATATGTGTGTGTGTTAGAAATCTATAAAATATCTATAACTATTTGACCATGAACTATAATATTAACTTGAATCTTTAAAAGCCTATAGGAACCTAGCCATAAATTTCAAATCTTGGATTTATCTCTATCCGACCATAACCTTTGGTGGTAAAGAGATTCTATTTTATATTACGGGTCAATCAAACTTTACTAGTAGTGCTAAGAGGCAATATAGGCCAATAAACCATTGTACTAAGTCAACCCTTTCTGTAGCGCGCTCGAGACTAAAAGAATGATTGGAATAACAAACATCCATCTCTTTCGTCTTTTGGATACCCATATAACCATCGAAGGCTATTGAAGTGACTGATTCCTTGACATTAAGAGGCATTAAAAAAGAAGAGTTATCTCATCATTTCTATCTAGTTCCGATAGACTTGATGTTAAGAAAGACTCTCTTGCAGAAAGGTTGGCTAGAGATTTCTTGTAAAAACATTAGCCCGTCTGGCTAAGTTCACAATTCTTGTATATAGATGTATAAAATAGAGACGAATATAGTTACCGCTATTATAAGACCAATTTCGACAGAGCCAAAGAGTACTCCCAAGAAAGCAGCAATGCAAATGATGAAATCTGTCTTGTCCACTTTCCAAATGTGAAATGCTTCACTAATGTCAATTAATCCTGGTAGAGCTGATATGATAATTGATGCCAGTATTGCCAATGGAGTATAGTATAATAGCTTTGTTAACAACTCAAGTGATATCAGAACTGTTATTGCCATAACTATGTTTGACACAACAGTTTCACATCCTGCACTGAAATTCACTGCTGTTCTCGAAAATGAACCTACAACAATCATATAACATATTGAAGTATATGACCATCTCGTGTAAAAACTTAAAAAGGTTTGTCTAATTGAAAGTTTACCAGTTGCTGTGTAGCAAGAAGTTAAAGATCCTACAAGGTTCATACATCCCATGGCTACCATTTCTTTGTTACCATCAAGATGATAGCCTTTCATTGAAGCGAAAGAACGACCAACAGCAATTGCCTCCTAAGATATAACATGTTGGAATAAGGATCTTTTTTTTTTATATGAAATTGAGAGAACAAAGGGTAGAGAGACAGACAGTGAGAGCGACGATAGCACAAATAAGTCCAATTTTCGCGATTTCTCCAATGTGTGGACTGTTAAACTGTAATTGATGAATTGAACTTGGATTGATACCCCCTTTGAAGTGTTTTACAATCTTGACTCCATGTTGATCAGCTTTTGTTAGATAAACTATCAAAGTAGATAGTACAACTGATAAAAGAGGAGCAATTGCTGGTAGCCAGAACAGTTTCTTGTTCCTTTTCCCCTGTAATTTTTCAAAGTTTCAAAAAGATTAATAAAATACAAATAAAAAAAATTACCATATGATAAGAGATAAAAAGATTATGAAACAAAAACAAGTTGCTTACAATGAACCTGGTCATTAGGATGAAGATGAGGAAGGAACAGCCAAGTACAAAATTCAATGGAAACCACTACAAATGCAAAGGAAATTTTCTTAAGATGAAAAAACCAACTGATTATTTCTCAGATGGTCACTCGACTAATAACTATTATCTCGGAATGTTCACTTTCTTTGTTGAAGAAAACTTGACTTTCTGAGATAATAACTATTAATCGAGTGACCAGAACAGAATTTTTTCCAAATAAAGTAAAAGTCTCACTGGCTCATTATGGAGTGATTTATAAACAGCTTCCAACACAGACACCACATCAGTCTTGGTAGTAAAATGGTTGATTCCTAGCAAACCCTTTAATTGTTGAAGGCCTATAACAATGGCTGCACCTCCCATGAATCCAACTATAGCAGCATGTGATAGAAAATCCACTAGAAATCCCAACCTGATAAGCACGAAAAATTAACATCAATTTTCCAGGAGAGGCAGAGTCATTGAAAGAACAGAGTACAGACTACCTGAATAGTCCAAAAACTGCCTGAAATGCACCAGTGAAGAATGTGGCAGTGAAAACAAGATTCCTATAAGCGATATGATCAACGGCAGGGTCTATAATTTTGGAAATCAGTGCAGAAATCAGAAGTGATACAACAGCAACAGGGCCAATGGCGATCTCTCGCGAACTTCCCATCACAGCATATATCAGTGGTGGAACAACACTAGTGTCTAGAACAAAAAAAAGGAAGACAAATCATAAACTATATCAACAAGAATCAGATAAATGAACCAAATTGGTATTTTTCAACTTACATAAGCCATATTGAGGATCAAGTTTCGCAAGATTAGCATATCCAATACTCTGCAAGAAGATATAACAGAATCAATGTATAGAAATATATTACTCGCGTAAAGGTCTGAACATTTTTTCAGACCCTTACACGACTAATAAAATAGGATCTTTTTTTATTACCTGAGGTATGCAGAGACTAGCAAGAGTTAAGCCAGCCATTACGTCATGCTTAAACTTTGTACCTTTATAATTTCTTCCCCAGCTAAGGATTGGAAATAAGCCTTTCAAGAATGAAAAGAAAACTCCATTTCTTGATTGTTTTGTGGTTTTGTCAACATTTTTTTTAACAGAACTAATGAGTTGATGGAAAAAACTTGGTGGATTAGGAGAAGTAAGGAGCCATTGAGTTCTCTGATTCCTTGCAGTATCAGTAGCTGCATCAAGCTGTTGTAGCTCAATGTTGAAACTCTCATTGGCTAGTGAACCCATTCTATTTTTTTTTGTTTGTGTTAACTGGAGCTGAACTCCTTTTTTCTCATAATCCAGATGAGGTATAAATACTACTCCCTCTGTACTTTTTTTTTTTACCACTCACTAGGAACTTTTCGGGTTTTTTTTTCCTCTCGGTGACTTGAATCGCAATCTTAAAATGGGAGGTGGAGGGTGTCACGGTCAACTCCTTCTTGTTGACTCTCTCACTACCTCAGTGACTCGAACCCCAATCTTAAAATGGGAGGTGAAAGGTGTGATGGTCAATTCCTTCTTGTTGACTTCTCGACACGTTGGTGACTCGAATTGTAATCTTAAAATGGAAGGTGGAGGCTGTGATGGTCAACTCTTATTTCTAAATTGATTTGTAGTATTTATTTTGATAATTCAACTCTTTGAATTTATTTTCTAGTTTAATTTGTAGTCTTTATTTTGATAATCCAACTCTTTGACTTTACTTTCTAGATGATTTGTGGTCTTTGTTTTAATAATTTCAAAAATCTATTGCATGTTTAAAATAACTCACATGTAATATCTTAAAGAGTAACTCATTTAATAGTGTTATACTCGAACATAGTCAATATCTAATGTGTTCAGAAGCATTTATCTTATATTTTAAATTTTTTAAAATCGACAAAACAATCAAATTAACCCAAAATCAAAGCTATCAAAAAAATATCTAATTTGATTTTATTTGATTTTGATTTCAACATTAATTTGGAAATTAGCTTAATTGGGTTAATTTTCATTTTAGAGGAAAATCGACCTAAATTGTACCATGAATGACTGATGGAGTCTTTTGTTGTTCAAATATTGAAGTTTTTTAATGTTCGAAAATAGTGTTGGAGGATCGAGATAACATGGGCATCATGTAGAAGCTAATAATTGTAAAACTTAAATGACGATAATAATATAACAAAAAATGAATATATGTACTTTAAAAAATATAATATTTTATATATTTACTCAATTGGCCTGATACAATTATAATAAAAGAAAATATAAAAATTATTGAGAGAAAAATCCCTTCCTAAACTAGTCTCTTTTAATGATTGTCGATGTTATTATATTATTTTATCGGAAACTAAAATCCTCAATTTATAGAAGTTCAAACCATTTTTCCAAGGAATGGGTTACCTTAATATATATAGAAATATAATTCTCTTTGGAGAAAAAATAAATGTCAATTATGGTAAAATTTAAATAAAATTAAAATTCAAACCGAATCCTAACAAATAGAAATAGTACTAGGTACTCTATTTAATTTTTATCTTGATAATCTTAATATATTTTAATATTAAGTTTATTGTCTTAAGTTCCAATTTCCAAGTAATGATACACTTAGCTTGCGTTGGATATGGGATATGCAGTTATAATTCTCAAATTAATATTTGGATATGCGATTTGTGATCATAATAAAGAATGATTTTGAGATTTCGATTTCATCAATTTTTGTTTTAAAGGTAAAATTCGATCCATAGATTTATATTTCGTAAAAAAATATTATGTTAAATTTTGTTAAAAAAGACTTATATTCCACGTGAATAAATTGTTTGTACCATGTGAAAAGATTATACTAACAATTTATTTATAAAGGAACATGCATGAAGATATGTGATTTATTAATGCGCACCTTAGGATATTCTGATACCTTATTTATGAACTATAGTTTGCTTATTTGATAAGATTGTATAAGAATTCATAAAGAAATTTTAATAGTTTTCACAACTCATAAGTTTTCATATTTATGGAAAATATTACAAGTTAAAAAATGTATATTACATATCCAACCAACTTTTGTTGGTTGGGCCTCTACCATAGTAAAATTTTTCTCTTTATTTAACAAACAACTACTTCATAGAGGATATTTTTGTAAACAAACAACTTATTTTTAGAATTTATATCATGCATATTATTTGACTATGACGAACCAAACAACTTATAAAAAATAATCTCATAATAACTTATCCCAGTATAACTTGTCTTAAAACCAAACGACACATATTTTAGTTTGATGTCTTACCTTTTCTTTTAATCTGTTTTTTTTTTAAAATGTATCTTTTCTTTTTTGTCAATGCTTTTATTACACTTTTCCACTTGATATGTTAGCGACCACAAAATTAAGAGTGTTTTTGTACAAACTACGTAACTTTAGTTTAAGATCATAAGATTAAAAAAACTTCTTTATTTTCTTAAACTTTATGTCAATTCAAAACCATACAAACAAATTGAAACAGAGAGAATATGATCTCACTCCGGTTAAAATCGTCATGGACAAAGAAGTCTTTTTCCCTCCATGTTTGTGTTTTTGTTTGGGGTGTTATCTAGAAAGACTAAAGCACTGGTGGCTCAACATGTTAGGGAGTTGTCCTAAAGCAAAATAAAATAAAATGCAAGCTCCACAAATTGAATAATGGATTAGAACAAAGAAAGTACGTAGACTCAATAGGGCTATCAAGTGTTCCTTGAAGTCCACAATAGAAGTACAAAGTTGACTTTTTTTGTTTGATGTCTGATATATGTATTGGAGCTTAATTATTCAAATTTGCATCGCGTAGGGCCTCATTCGGGAGAAGCGCTTCCTACATACTAAAGGTTTTTTCATATTTAATGCTCAAATCTAAGATCTTTAATTAAAAAAGAAGTAACTTCATCTGTTACACCATATCCGTTATTAATGATCAAAATTTACTTATCAATAGTTGACTTTAGGAAAAAAAATTGACTTGATATTATGTGAAAAGCTTTAAACATCAAACTCATAAATTAAAGAGATAAAATAGTCTATGCCCATTATTGTTATAGATAGATAGATAGACCACCTTGAGAATCTTTCTGCAATTCATGTGGGACATGTATATTGTCCAAAAGAACTAGCATACATAGTGAAAAATTTTACTATGGTAGAGGTCCAACCAACAAAAATTGGAAGAGGCTTCACCCATTTTTTGACATGTGGATCATGGGCTCAAACTTTTCTTTTTATACACATCTTTAATAAAGAAATTGTGAATAAGTAGAAAAATAATTACTAATTGCCTTGTAACTCTTCTTAATACATTCTATTTTAATTATCTAAAATAAATAATAATTCCAGAAAAATATTTTTAATAATATGAGACGGAGGGACCACAAGTTTGTATAGAACCTTTTCTCAATTAATAAATGCTAACATAATGTACATTCTCACTAGTCACTACGATAAATAATTTAACTAATGAAATAATTTATATTTTGTGTTTAAATGAAACGCAACATGATAAAATTAAACCAACAATCATTTAATGAGATTTTCGAGTTTTCAAAACAAACGATATC
>JAJOOR010016012.1:0-19593 GCA_036250505.1 Solanum acaule | reverse complement strand
TCATTATTAATTATTATTATTAATAAAAAGGTGTATTATTGTATTATTATTAATAAAAACATTTATTAGTATATTATTATTAATAAAAATGTTTATTATTATATTATTATTAATTAAAGCGTTTACTATCATATTATTATTATTGATAAAAACGTTTATTATTACATTATTATTAATAAAACGTTTTTAATAATAAATGATTTTACAAATTTATAAATTGAACTTCAAAAATAATTAAATCTGTTTTTTTTGGGTGCTGACATTTGTCCGTTTCCATAGAACTGCCATTTTTTTAAAAATTGTATAAATTTGTTTTTTTTTTTAAATAAATACTAAATCTATCCTTTTTAATAATTTATAAATTGGATTTTTTAGGAAAATATTAAATTTTAATAATTCATAAAAAAAATTATGGCGTTGACTCGTGACACTTTTTCTTCTCCTATTATATATAGATAGATGTGCGTAATTAGTTTGTTATTATGGGGGCATAAACTTAACTTTCATGGTATATTATCTGATAGTAAAATATATGTATATAATTTTTTCTTAACTATATCGAAAAGACCTCCCAAATACATGAGTAAAACTCCAGTGACGAGCACTTGGTTGAGCCGCCAACATTTTTCGTCGGCTGCCCTCTTTCTCTGTTGTCACCGAACCAAACCCAGTCAACGACTCAGGTAATGCTATTCTACCATTTATATTTTTCTTATCTGCCTGTAGGGTTTCATGTTAGTGATAAGAAGGTATAAAAGAGTTGAATTGGTTTTCATGGGAGTATTGATTGAATTACTCAGAGACCTGAATTGAGCAGCATTTCACCTTTACTGATTTGGTATTAAGCAAATGAGTGTTGTTGTGCTTCCTAAACATGTTGCCGTTGTATTAAAATGTCAAAAGAACCCATTAAGGGCACTAGAAATATTCAATTCAGTGAAAAAGGGACATGGGTTTAGCCGTAATTTATTTACATACAAATGTATTGTTGAAAAGCTTAGTTATTATGGAGAGTTCAAGGCAATGGAAGGTGTCATTGAAGAAGCCAGGAAGAATATTGATAATAGGTTGTTAGAAGGGGTGTACATTACTGCTATTAGAGGTTATGGAAAGAAGGGGAAAGTTCAACAGGCGGTAGATGTGTTTAAGAAGATGAATTTTTTCAATTGTGACCCATCTGTTCATTCGTTTAACACAATCATGAATATATTGGTTGAACAGGGTTATTTTAAACAAGCTCATAAAGTTTATATGAAAATGCTGGAAAATGGTATTTCTCCTGATGTATATACCTTTACTATTAGGATAAAGTCATTTTGTAGGACAAATCGGCCTCAGGTTGCTTTAAGGCTTTTGAATATCATGCTTGATCAAGGATGTGAATTTAATGCAGTCGCATGCTGTACAATAATTGCTAGATTTTATGAAGTGAATTGTCGAGTTGAGGCTTGTGAATTGTTTGATGAAATGCTTAGGCTCAGAATAACTCCTAATGTTACTACGTTTAATAAGCCTATATGTACACTTTGTAAGAAGGGGGACGTCCAAGAAAGTGAAAGGCTTCTTAACAAGATTGTGAAAAGACGGGTGTTTCCAAATTTGTTTACATGTAATCTCTTAATACAAGGTCTTTCTGTAAACGGCCAACTACATGAAGCTGCTAGGATGTTGGAAGCTTTGAGGAAAGAAGGTTTAAATGCTGATGTAGTCACTTATAACACTCTCATATGTGGTTTATGCAAACACTCAAAGGTTGCTGAAGCTGAGTCTTACTTGCATAAAATGGTGAACCGCGGGTTCGATCCTGATGCGTTCACCTATAACACAATCATTGGTGCATATTGCAAATTGGGTATGATACGAAAAGCTAACAGTTTCCTTAATAATGCAGTTTTTAAAGGTTTTGTTCCTGATGTGTTTACTTTCTGCTCTCCTATTTACGGATTATGCCAGGATGGTGACTTCAACAGAGCCAAGAGTTTATTTAATGAAGCCATAGGTAAAGGAATGGAGTCTAATATAATCCTCTATAACACCTTAATTAAGGGAATGTGTCAGCAGAGACTTATCTTAGAAGCATTGAGATTGATTACTGGAATGCCTGAGAAAAGTTGCAGGCCTAATACATTGACATATAATCTGATCATCAATGGGTTGTGCAAGATGGGTTGTGTATCTGATGTTAGTAATATCCTGAATGATGCCGTAACCAAAGGGATCCTTCCTGATATTTTTACCTTCAACACCTTGATTGATGGTTATTGCAAACAGTCAAAATTGGCTGATGCAATCGAGATTCTAAATACAATGTGGCATCATGATGTTGTTCCTGATGTGATAACCTATAACACAATGTTGAATGGACTTTGCAAGCTTAAAACTTCTGATGATGTGATGGAAACCTTCAAAGTCATGGTGGAAAAAGGGTGTGTCCCAAATATAATCACATATAATATACTTATTGAGAGCCTCTGTAAATTTAGAAAGCTTATGAAAGCTTTAGAATTACTTGAGGATATTCAAAGCAGGGGTCTTATTCCTGATACAGTGAGTTTTGGCACTCTGATAAATGGGTTTTGTGAGAATGAGGATTTGGATGGAGCTTATGAGCTATTCAAAAGAATGAAAAGGCAATATAAATATTCTCTTACTACTGCAACATACAATATATTAATCAGTGCATTTGCTAAAAAGTTGAAAATGGACATGGCAAAGAAGCTTTTTCTTGAGATGAATGAATGTGGTTGTCCTCCTGACAACTACACATACCGTTGTATGATAGATGGTTTCTGCAAGGTCGACAACACTGAATTTGGATACAAGTTTTTGCTTGAAAACTTTTCGAAAGAATTTCTTCCATCAAAAGAAACAGTGGGACGTGTGATCAATTGCCTATGTGTGAAGAACAGATTACTCGATGCAGTTGGTATCATTCATCTCATGGTGCAGAAGGGTGTTGTCCCTGATGTGGTCCACACAATTTTTGAAGCAGATAAAAAGGATGTGGCGGCTCCTAAGATTGTTGTGGAAGACTTGCTGAAGAAGAATCATATCACCTATTATGCCTACGAACTTTTATACGATGGGATAAGAGACAAAAAGATTTTGAAGAAATTATCAATGAAGGTTTGTCCTATTTAAAGAATTACTATTTTCTCAATTACTAGAGTGCACATAAACACTGCAGACTAAAAAGACTTTTGCTTGGATACAAATGTTTGTATTAATAATGTACAAATAATTTAGGCCATTAGTAATGAATTGGTAACAGCTAGTGGTAAATGGACCGTTTACAAGTAAAATTTCAACAGGTTAGGGTGTTTTTTGGGTAAGATTGCTAGTTGTTTGGTAAATGAATATTCTTTCGATTCTCTTACTGTTTCCTTTTTCTTTTGTGGTTAAAATGTTAGTGAAGTGTGTTTGTGATTTCTGGAAGAAAAAGGCGACACATTTGTTTTCAAAGACCTGATTAAGTGGTTGTTATCATTGAAAGTTGGATATATGAAAAATTAGGGGAATAAACTAATCTCGCAGATAATCTTGTCTGATGAGATGGTGTACTTCTGATGAAGGAAAATTATTGATAAATTCCTAATTGACTAACACCCTGTCCAATCTTTTGAAAATACACTCTTCTTCTATTCTACCATTCCACCAGGTGAGGTGAACTTGCTTCCTGTAGTTTTTAATTCTGAAAGAGCACAATTATTGATGCAACTAGCAAAATCTATTGCCTCGTGTTGAGTGAAATCCAAACCACCTAGCTTCTCTTCTTCATTGAGGATCACAGTAAAGTCCCCTCCTATTACCCAAGGTAAAAGATTTCCTTGAGTTAATTCTTTCAGTTGTTCCCATAGTTCCAACCTCTCCAATGTATTGCACCTTGCATACACTGCTGTAATGAGTAACAATTTATTGTCATTGCTGAATTTCATTGTGATCTGTTGATACGAATCCATAATCATCTGTCCTTCCCATCTATCCGTCCAAAAAAATCATATTTTGTTCGAACAGTTTGTCAAAGCATTGCTCATTCCTAACCTGCTTTTGTATTGATCTAACTCTACTGGATCCATAAAAGCTATGCATGAATAACAATATCTTCTATTAAGTTCCATTAACCGCTCAAATGAATTTTGAGAATTAATGGATCTAATATTCCTAAACAACATTTTTGTATTCATTGATCACAACTTGTAGATTTATCTTTACTTCTCCTTTTTTGAACTTGTAGAGGAAGTATAGATCTTTTTTTTCTGGCCCTGCTCTTCAAGCTACTGGTGTGTCTGGGAGATAAATCTCCAGCTATACTTATGTGTTGTATGTTTTCCTCCAAATCCTCATCCTCCTCTGCATTTCTTCTATTTTGAATTTGTTCCTCTGACTCCTCTATCAGATTTGGCGCTCATCTCATTACTCTCTTTTTGAGTTGTAATAAACTCTTGTCGAGATACTGTGATCAACCCTCTGAGCTGATTCCACACTATTCACCTCAATGGGAGTATTTTCTAGTTCTCTTCTCTTGTCATCGCTCGGCAATCTTTGTGTATTCACTTTTCCACGCGATTGGTCTGGCTTTTTCATGTTACTACCTTTCTCATTACTTGCTTCACTTTTCCACGCGAGGACTCTGCTTATTAATAACTAAAGTATAATGGCCCTGAACAATATTACAAACATAAATTAGACTTTTGCTTGATACAGATGGTCTATTCACTTCCAGAGCCTCTGTTAATGTTGTTCAAGTTATTTTAACATGCTAGTCTTGTTAAGTAGGTAGCAGATGCAAATGAAAATAGTGTGAAGCTGACAAATTAACCTTACAGCATTGTTGATAGTAATAGATTGATAAGCTGTACATTTTATGACTGAAAGACATAAACGTCTCTTCTTTAAACTGCATAGTGTCAGGAAATGAGGATTACAACAAAAGTGTGTCATGGGTTATAATCTTATGCTCTTCAAAATGTTCTTGTTTGTATGCCCAAGGTCACTGCTGTTAATGTTCCTTCCATTTGTATTGAGGAATTGAATGACACTTTACTGTGCAATAGGAGGTCTGGACCAGGAACAATAAAAAGCAAGTGCATTTTCACTTTTAAAGACAAAGCAAGTGTATAATTTTATGAAAAAGTTTTGAAGACAAAGCAAGTGCATTTTCACTTTCTTTTATCTTTTACCATAATATGAAGACCAGAGTTGGAAATTCTTGTCCTTTCTTCTGGTTTGACTTTTTTTATTCTTGTTTTATGACTGCAGTTATGAATCCACCCCTCCATCTTGTCTTGTCAAGGGTAAGCTACCCAGTTTGTCAGTGCCTCAAGATTAACATAAGCTGATCTATAATGATGTATCATTGTTGTAGGTTGTGAAATTCTTAAATGGAATTTCCTAATCGGTTTCTGTATGCTTCTCTTCGAAATCAAGCATAGCTATCATTTTGCATCTTGGTTTTTTCCTTCTCCATTTCTTTTGAAGTTTGTCCAAAGGTTGTGCTTTGTTTTGATGCTTCTTATTTGTTTTTTTCTTTTTCTAGGATGCATCTGTTAATGCCTTTTCTTTATGCCCCTCTGCATTAGATTATGTATATAAATTCGTTAATAGGTTTAGAGCACTAATTTCTTTATAGGAGTACTCTTCCTAATGCTTTCAAAACAAATGAATCAGGTGAGGGAGGGTGGAATGCTCCTATAGTTGCAGTTCTCAGGCTGCAGAGAAGTGCTTGCTAGGCCTATTATTATTGCTGTACTCCCCACCTAGACTGGTCCACCTCCTAGTTGGTTTTGAAAGATCTTATATCTGGGGGGGAATGAACCTAGATCTTTCCTACTTTGCACCTTTATAATTCTTGTTTAATAGAAGGCTCAACAGCTAGCTCTGTGATACCTGCTGGCCTAAGATCGACATAGATATTAAATGGACAATACAATTGCAAAGCTTTTGAACTAGTCTTTCTCGAATAATTTCTTATTCTTGCAGAATTAGAAGCTAAAAATCTGGGGTTCTGCTGCATATTATCCATTGGCTAAAATATGTTTGACTGCTAGAACAGATTACCGAGGACATGACCTTAGATAGGAAGGTGTGGAGGACACATATTAGGGTAGAAGGTTAACATGTAGTGTAGTGTTGTCTTGCCCAGGGTGGTTGGTACTGCAGTTCTTATTTTTTATATCCATCATTATTTATTATTGTTTTCAATAATCTATCCTAGTATGTTGTTTATTGTGTTGCGGTTAGTGCACTATTTTGTTGTTGTTGTTGCTGTTGCTTGTAACTAGCTATATTTTCTTCTTTGTATCTAGAATTGCTGCATTTGAGCCGAGGGTCTTTTGGAAACAACTTTTCTACCTCCACGAGGTAGTGGTAAGGTCTACGTACATTCTACCCTCCTAGACCCCACTTGTAGGATTTCACTAGGTATGTTGTTGATGTTTGACTGCTAGAACATTAAACGTCAGAGTTGGAAATTTTCATATAGAATTGGATTTCACCACATTTACAAATGCTACCAAGTACCAACAAATATGTTTGATAGTTTAGATTGGTCCAAAGGGCGGGTCACAGATGGACTTCTCGATTATCAAAAAAAAATATATGTTTGATATTTTATGTATTATTGTCGGTATTGTCTGCTAAGAAGGGACACTCAGGGAATCCACTACATTCTGCTGTGGCTGCTGTAACTCATCGAAGAGCCATGTTCCATGGTAATTGTGTGCCCCATCAAAGTCATTTTTCTGGAGCTTCTTTAATAGATCCTTGTGAATTTTGAGGTCTTTAGGTTAAGATCCCTTATCACTTACATCCATCTTGTGAGTCGAGATGTTATCTGCAATAGGTAGTCTTTTTAACAAAAGCTTATTGGTTAGTGAGGAGGACCAACATGTAAAGAGCTAGGCGAAATTTCTGTTCCCGAATGAGGGAAGTGGAAAGACAGTTAGGGAGAGGGCTATACTTCTTTTTAGAGTTGTCAAAATTTTATGGCAAACCCTTTTCTTCTCAGTTTCTTTAGAACCAAACAAGAAAAGAGTATAAGATCAGACTAAAGGAGATTTCACTTGTATGATTCAATTTGACTTTTCTATCCGGATTGGAACTGGACATAGATGCCTTTGTTTGGATGAAATAAAGCATATTTTAGAGAAGAAAAGGCAATTGTGACTCCAAATATCATTGAGAGCAGATAACAAAGCTGCAGGTTGATTGTTGTGTTCTTGCTGCTTTCTTGACTGGTCTACTTGACCCAGTTGAGTCCTGCAGGGATTTGTCCAACTCAGTCTGGTGGTTGATTGGCCGATACTGATCCTTACTCTGGCATTGTAGGTTCTCCAAAGAGGTCAAAAGCAGCGATGAAAGCCCTCGGGGAGATCAAAAGCCGATACTGATCCTTATTCTGGCATTGAGCTATAATCCTATGATGGTCGTCAAATCAAGTCCTCAACGCTTTATTGATGAAGGGTTAGTGGCTTAAAGACATCTAGGTTCTACCACTTTGAGTCCATCCTAAGAAAAGAGAGTTGCGTAGGAATAACATTGTAAGACTTGGTACATTTTAAATCTCAAAAATGAATATTTTGGTGATATGGCTCAAAATGATTTCTTTGTGAAACTTTTAAGGAACACAATTTTCAGAGTCCATTTTGGATATTTAGGGGCCAATGTACAAGAATTAGACAAATTTATTAGTTTGAAAATTAATAACTGCAATCACGAAGCAAATATAAAGAAAAATGATTTTCTTAATCAAACTTGTGAGTACAACTCAGTGTATCCCCTGATTCTTGTCTCTAATTAATAGATAAGAGATGCACTATACTTGTGTAACTTTGCAGGGATATTATGAGGTAATAAGTAGTCTAGTTGATCTTTAGGGGATTGAAATAATTGAGGTGACCCATGTAATTGAAAGTATAGATAATAATAGTATATATGGAAGTGAAATATGTCTAATTATGTAGTATTCCTATTATATTTCCTTGAAAAGGCATTTTGAATATCTCGTAGATTCTTGGGATATCTATTAAGAGATCAAGATATGTCGGACTGTTCTTCATAATCAAATACTTCAAGAAGATCACACATCATTTCATGGAGTTCAAGTCCAAATCATCTTAGTTCGAGAAATACGCCAGTAAAACCCTCGAAGGATAGAAAAGATGTTGCAAACAATAATATAAAGTTAAAAGTTCATATTATAAGAAAACTATTTTTTTGCCTATAAATGAGGAAAGTCATTTTTCTCCAACTATTTGATAAAACATCAAAAAATAACTTGGTCATGAAAAATGTAAGAAACTTTAGGAATCCAATGGCCATAAGGCTTATTATAGAGAGCAAAATACATGACTAGTGATAGAGATGGACATAAACACAAGGCTTAACTGATTGGAGCTTTGAAGAACTGGGTTTCAGCTGCATTGTCAAGCTATGACTTGTGGTCTTGACACCCATATCTTTGTTGGGACTACAATGATTAGTATGTAAGCGGAATGTGGGTTTGTTGAGTTTGCTTGGAAGGTGTTTGTTAAAATACCTCAACCAAATGTTGTGGCGTGGAATTTAATACTTATAGCATATTTTCGAGGGAGTGATGTGAGTGGTGCAGATAAAGTGTTTGGTTTATTGCCGTTTAGGAACTTGACTACTTGGAATGTGATGCTGGCAGGGTATACTAAAGCCGGGGAGCTTGAGCGTGCAGAGGGGTTGTTCTTGCAGATGCCAAGTAGAGATGATGTTTCCTGGAGTACTATGATTGTTGAATTTTCTCATAATGGTTGATTTGATGAGGCGCTTGGGGTTTTCAGGGAGTTGGTTGGGAGTGGAAGTAAGCCGAATGAAGTGAGCTTGACGGTTGCTTTATCTGCGTGTGCTCAAGCTGGGGCGTTTAAGTTTGGGATGGTATTGCATTCATTTATAGAGAAAGTGGGGTTGGTTTGGATAAGTTCTGTGACCAATGCACTTTTGGATACTTACTCCAAGTGTGGAAATGTGTTGATGGCTCGTCTTGTCTTTGAGAGAATGCTTGGGAAGAAAACCATTGTTTCTTGGACTTCTATGATTGCAGGGCTTGCAATGCAAGGATATGGTGAAGAGGTGATAAAATATTTTCATGAGATGGAAGAATCTGGGATCAGACCTGATGGGGTCACTTTTATTTCGGTACTTTATGCATGTAGTCATGCTGGTTTAGTTGAATAAGGTCATGAGCTATTCAGTAAAATGACAGAAACTTATGACATTGAACCAACTATTGAGCATTATGGTTGATTTGTATGGTAGGGCTGGTCAGCTTCGTAAGGCATATAATTTTGTGGTTCAAATGCCAGTACCACCCAATGCCGTTATCTGGCGAACACTTCTTGGGGCTTGCAGTTTTTTTGGCGACATTGAAATGGCTGAGCAAGTTAATAAAAGACTCTCTGAGCTGGATCCAGACAATTGTGGTGACCATGTTTTTCTGTCCAGCATTTATGCATTTGCTGGGAAATGGAAGGATGTTGCCATGGTGAGGAGATCAATGGCTGAGAAAGATATGAAGAAAATACCAGGTTGGAGCATGATTGAAATAGACAAGGTCATGTACAGTTTTGTAGCAGGTGATAAGCGAAATGAGATTACTGAAGAGGCTTATAATAAGCTAAGTGAGATAATGTTAAAACTTAAAGTAAAAGGTGGTTATATTCCAGAGGTAGGCAGTGTTTTGCATGATATAGAAGAGGAAGAAAAGGAAGATACCGTGTCTAAGCACAGCGAGAAACTTGCTGTTGCTTTTGGTATGGCAAGGTTATGTAAGGGAAGCACCATACGAATTGTAAAGAATTTGAGGGTGTGCAAAGATTGTCATAGTTTTATGAAGTTGATATCTAAAGTCTACGGATTAGAGATTGTGGTTAGAGACAGAAGTAGGTTTCATTCTTTTAAAGAAGGTTCTTGCTCTTGCAGAGATTATTGGTGAGGGATGATTTATGGTCCAATCAAATTGGTAATGCTCTCATTTTCAGGATAAACATGTTGACTGCAAACAGAAGACCCACATTTTGGATGACATGGAATCCTCCATGCTTGCCATCAAAATGAAAGAAAATGGAAAAGAAGTAGTCAAACATGTCTGTCAACTAATAGACTTGGAAAAGGCTACTGCATCAAGCTCGTTACAGATCTTCAGGTCTGTGATATGAGGACTCTGCTTATTTAATAACTAAAGCATAATGGCCCTGAACAATATTGCAAACATAAATTTGACTTTTGCTTGATACAGAAGGTCTGTTCACTTCCAGAGCCTCTGGGAATGTTGTTCAAGTTATTTTAACATGCTTTTAATTAGGAAGCAGATGCAAATGAAAATAGTGTGAGGCCGACAAATTAACCTTACAGCATTGTCGATAGTAATAGATTGGTAAGCTGTTCATTTTATGACTGAAAGAAATAAATGTTTCTTCTTTAAACTGCATAGTGTCAGGAAAAGAGGATTACAACAAAAGTGTGTCATGGGTTATAATCTTCTGCTCTGCAAAATGTTCTTGTTTGTAAGCCCAAGGTCACTGCTGTTAATGTTCCTTCCATTCGTATTGAGGAATTGAATGACATTGTACTGTGCAATAGGAGGTCTGGACCAGGAACAATAAAAACCAAAGTTGAGAGACCGTCCATAAGTACTATTTTATGAAAAAGAATTAAAGACAAAGCAAGTGCATTTTCACTTTCTTTTATCTTTTACCATAATATGAAGACCAGAGTTGGAAATTCTTGTCCTTTCTTCTGGTTTGACTTATTTGATTCTTGTTTTACGACTCATGAACAATATGACTGCAGTTATGAATCCACCCCTTCATCTTGTCTTGTCAAGGGTAAGTTACCCAGTTTGTCAGTGCCTGAAGCTTAACATAACCTGATCTATAATGATGTATCATTGTTGTAGTTTGTGAAATTCTTAACTGCAATATCCTAATCGATTTCTGTATGCTTCTCTTCGAAATCAAGCATAGCTATCATTTTGCATCTTGGTTTTCCTTCTCCATTTTCTTTTGAAGTTTGTCCAAAAGTCCTACTTTGTTTTGATGCTAATTCTTTGTTTTTTCTGTTTCTACGATGCATCTGTTAATGCCTTTTTTTTTATGCCCCTCTGCATTAGATTATGTATAAAAATTCGTTAATAGGTTTAGAGCACTAATTTCTTTATAGGAGTACTCTTCTAATACTTTCAAAACAAATGAATCAGCTGAGGGGGGTGGAATGATGATATAGTTATTGCTGTACTCCCCACCTAGACTGGTCCACCTCCTATTGGTTTTGAAAGATCTTATAGCAGGGGGAAAATGAACCTAGATCTTTCCTACTTTGCACCTTCATAATTCTTGTTTAATAGAAGGCTCAACAGCTAGTTCTGTGATACCTGCTGGCCTAAGATCGACATAGATGTTAAATGGACAACACAATTGTGAAGCTTTTGAACTAGTCTTTCTCGAATAATTTCTTATTCTTGCAGAATTAGAAGCTACAATCTGGGTTTCTGCTGCATATTATCCATTGGCTAAAATTTATATGTTTGACTGCTAGATCAGATTACCGAGGACATGACCACCTTAGATAGGAAGGTGTTGATGACACGTATTAGGGTAGAAGGTTTATGTAGTGTAGTGTTGTCTTGTCTAGGGTGGTTGGTATATACACTACAAATAAGACGTTTTGTGGCAATACACAAATTGTTGATAATGTATTCACAAAGTTAATAATTTAGTGGCTATTGAATATTTGCCGAAGATAAATACATTTTTAGTAGCATATGAAATTTATGGCACCTAAAATATTTTAGTACATAATATTATAATCTTGCATCAAATCTTTTTAAGAAGACATTTTATTGTAGATCAATTTACTTAATGGGTCCTTTCGCCCAAAAATATTTATGCCCTAACAAAGCTAATTAATTCCTTTCAATGAATGTCTGTGGCAACTAGATCTCTTTTTTCTCATTCTTGCTATTCGGCCTCTCTTTCTCCCATGAGCTTTTCGCCATCTCCTCTTTGGCCAGTTTCTTGTTCATTTCTCCGGTGTAAATGACTGATAAATTCTCCTTGTTTTCTATCTTTGTTGTGTTTAATTTAACAGGGCATTTCTCTCTCTAAGTTGCAAAAAGTCGTAGAGAATATTCTTGTTATGTCATCTTAACTGCTGAATAGGTAATCTAATTTGCTCATTCTCAACTTTGCCGATGTATTGCTGCAACCGACATTCATCTCTTCATCAGTTATCACCTTGGAGTGAGTAAACACTCTTCTTTTCTACTCTTATTATTATGATAGGAGAATGATAATCACTTTGATTCTTCTATTTTGACCATATTGATTGTGATTTTGTTATATTCTAATTATTTATATATACTATATTGCTATGGTGTTTGCATCTAGAGTATAACTTTAGCAGCCTATTTGGTGTTTGATAAAAATGTCACATAGAGATATTGTTACTTGAACTGTAATGATTAATGAACTTGATGTTTCTAAAAGGTTCATGTATTTGTTTTTTTAATATTATTTATGACTAGCTCTATATGTCTCAAACTATCTAAAAATCCAAATTTAAAGCTGGATAGATGACAAAATTTTAAAAGTATGTAACGCCATGGCTCAGAACTACAGAGCAATACGACTTGTAGCACAAACATATAGAGTTATGTTTTAGGGAAATATTGGATGTGAAAATTGAAGAAAATGAGAAGATAGAAAACTGATTTGAGCAATGGAAATGCAGCTTCTTATGAAGTTTTCTATTTTATTGGTGGATGAGAATGCTTTAAACAACTCTATATTTTTTCGGTATGAATAAGAGATCTTTGCTAGATAAATTTAAGTGGCACGTGTTTAAACTAAGTGCAAATAATCTCTTAATGGTGAAATCTTATCGAGAGTTTGAGTTTCTTTATCTGGTATTTTCGAAAATTAAAGGGCAATGACGACATAAATGGATGAAGATAGTTCATAGGCTAGAAATTCATCAACCACAAAAAACTATTGCGAAGATATTTTATGGTAGCCTCCACCTATTGATTTAGTTAAGTTAAACTCAAATGTGCTTCTCTTAGGAGTCTAGTTGTGCCTAAAAGAGGGATGTTGTTTTTTTTTTTTTTTTTGAGAAAGGTAAAATTAAAAGAGGGATGTTGTTTGATGTGAAAATGAAGAAATTGATATTTAATTGTGGGACATATTTTGGTTACAATATTAATATGGAAGTAGTGACTTAAGCTTTAATGTATGGAATGAAATAATGTTTGCAAGCTAAGTTTCTTTGATATTTACTGAACCTATGAATCAAATATTTGATTAATATGGTTTGACTTTTTTCCTTCTATAGTAACCACTTGATGTATATTGAAACTTAAGTCTAGAGTTGTTATAATATTACAAAAAATTATGTTTATATGACTGATTCAGGAAATGACACCACTATGGACTAACATCTTTACAATGATTGCAATAAAATGCATATAACATTAACTAGATTGTAGCAAGTTCACCTGTCATAAATGGAACTTTGTTAATTTGGCTGATTGTTAGTGAGCTCCTCCAAGAATCAACTTTTCTTTTTAGTGAATTTTATGTTCCTCTACAGTGATACTAACTGCCTTCAATTGTGTAGGAGTATATTTGCCTTAGGATTAAGCTAGCAGATTGCAATGCTCCCCTAATTTATTTTAGGTGTTCCTTTAATACTCAACATAGTGACGTAGTATTGATGTAGGCTTTAATATACTGAGATGAGAACAAATGCTAATAATTGTTAGAGTTTGTTCACTTTAAGAGATGGTTGATTACATTTCATGTTAATTAACATTATATACTGTATTGTAGTTGTCCACTTATATAAACTTAGTAGTTTATGTTTTGTGATTAAATAGATGAGATTGCATGTATATAGAATAACAAGAGGAATCTAAATGAGTAGTACTTCTGTCCTTAAAATTACTGCCTCAGCGGTGAAGTAGAAGTTATTAGGGATGCTTCTTTGTCTATATGAAAAATAGTAAGAATTTAAATTTAATTTTTTTTGTAGCACGTTTGTATATTAGAGATAAGAACTATCACCTTCCAAATAACAGTCGAAATCAGTAGCCATGTCATGTAAAATACAAAAAAATTCAAATCTTTTTTTTTTTGGTTATTAGGATTTTATTAATCACTAAAGTAAATAATTACAAAGCTAAATCAGTCCTACTCAACTATCTCAATATCTGCATTCTGCTTACAAACTTAGAGAATTAAAAGCTACATCTATATATTAAAAGTTTGGCTCGGGCAGTAGCTCTAATACAACTAACACAAACTATTCTACGAGCAATATCCTCCATTGTAGTCTCTGTCTTCTCAGAAACTCTATTGTTCCTCTCCTTCCAGATAGAATGGATAAATTCTGTGTATACTTAATGCTTCTCAACATCTTCAAATTTGTCATCATTTAAGTATAAAAATTATTAAAAATATAGGGAGGACACGGATTAGGGTAGAAGGTTAGTAGGTAGTAAAATGTTGTCTCTCATAATCTTCCATACAAGAAGTGGTAGTATTTCTCCTATAGTTTCTTGTCCATCAATATCTGTTATTATCTATTGTTGCTTGTACTTCGATTATCACATTTTTTTTGTGTAGTTATTGTACCTTTTCTCAGGAGTGTTTTGTCATGTCTGCTATAACATTTTGTCATGTTCCCTTCACTTCAAATATTTCTTTTATTTCTAGTTTTATATGGGTTTCCTTGTCTATGGGAAACAACCTCTCTACCTCTCAAGGTATAAGGGGTAAGGTAAGCATACACTCTACCCTTCCCAAAATCCACTTACATGATTACTCGGTGTTAGCTTTTCTCTTGTAATTTTATGATTGTTTTGATACCATTCTACTGCCAAAAAAAGTTTCGTATTGTTAAGTCTAGATGACAAACTTGAGTCTATTAATTTGCTCTATAGATTTTTGCTAAGCTAGATATTTTCTATAGAAATTGAGAAATTTTTAATATAGCAAGGAATTCAGAAACTTACCAGTAGGTAATTCCAACAACATTTTCTTATGTTTTTCAGCCTTAAAGTTAACATTTCATCTATGAAGATAACTTATGCATATGTGTAACCAACATATAACTTTTCTTCTTGGATAATACTGTAACTTTTAATTAATATATTTTGGAAATGTATGATGTGCTTCCTAGCTAGATTGGTTGTTTTAAACAGAGAATTTTGTATAGACCTATTTATAGGGGAGACTTTTCATTTTAAAAAGTATAATTAAAAAATTAGTAAAATATTGAGACTGACAAATTTTATATTATATTTTATGAAGATTTACAATATATATTTTTTATGTAGACTCTTTTATATACTTCTCTTGTTGGTGGCTGACCTCTTCCTTTCTATTTAGAAAGTGAAACAATACTAGGTTATCTTTTGACACTCAATTATTTTATTATTTCAGGTCATGCAATAGACTCTTTTATATTCTCCTCTTGTTGGTGACCGACCTCTTCCTTTCTATTTGGAAAGTGAAACAAAATTAGGTTATCTTTTGACACTCAATTATTTTATTATTTCAGGTCATGTGATATGATATTCAAATAGCATGCGAAAGATTTCAAAATACTATCAAGAGTTGCTGGAATTGTTTGAGGGTTATGCGTTTAATTTTTTTTAATATTGCAAGTATTTGATAGAAATAACTTCAATGACATTAACTATTTAGTTTAAACATGTAAACAATATTATAAATTAGTTGGCTGATATATTAGTATTACAAATTTGTATTCATTTTTGTTTGTTTAGATCTAATAAAATAGTATTAGATTAGTTAGTGTTTTCCATTATAGTTGTCTCTAAATATGCATAAATAGTACTTGCCTTTGTACTTTTCATATTCTCATTTTTTGATGTTTTAATTGGATATACTAGGATAAAATGGATATTAAAAGACTAAACTAAGCAAATTTTTAGAATGAAATATGCAGTCGTTATAATTGTCGCTAACAATAATCTTTAAAATGTTATTTTTAGTGGCGATAAAAATAGACACCAAAAGTATTTACTAAGCCGAATTTGAGATTGATTTAGCGGCCATTATAATTATCGCTACAAAATAGCCATTAAAACAAGTCCTTTTTAGAGGCAATTTAGTGGCAATTTGTATGGACGTCGAACGGCAGACCATGTCATTTTGAAAATGGATTTAGCGGCCATTATAATTGCCGCTAATTTATTGTCGTTAAAAGCCTTTGACCTGTAGCGGCAATAAAACCTACCTTTACCAGCAATTCTTTGAATAGCCACTATAGCCTTTAGTGACCCCACTTACAACGGCAAAAGATTAATGGCTGGTATATGTTATAGCGGCAATAACTATTGCCGCTAAAGACATTTTTAATTGTCACTAAAAACATTTTTTGTAGTAGTGGCGTACTGTAGTTCTTATATTTTATATCCATCATTATTTATTATTGTTTTCAATAATCTATCCTAGTATGTTGTTTATTGTGTTTTGCTTATTGCACTATTTTGTTGTTGTCGTTGCAGTTGGTTGTAACTGGCAATATTTTCTTCTTTGTATCTAGAATTGCTGCATTTGAGCCGAGGGTCTTTTGGAAACAACCTTTCTACCTCCACGAGGTAGTGGTAAGGTCTACGTACATTCTACCCTCCCAGACCTTACTTATAGGATTTCACTAGGTATGTTGTTGTTTGACTGCTAGAACATCAAACTTCAAAGTTGGAAATTTTCATATAGAACATTTGCAAATGCTATGAACAAATATGTTTGATATTTTATGTTTTATTGTAGGTATTGTTTGCTAAGAAGGGACACTCAGGGAATCCACTACTTTCTGCTGTAACTCATCGAAGAGCCATGTTCCATGGTAATTGTGTGCATTTTTCTGGAGCTTGCTTAATAGATCCTTGTGACTTTTGAGGTCTTTAGGTTAAGATCCCTTATCACTTACATCCATCTTGTGAGTCAAGAGATATTCTCTGCAATAGGTAGTCTTTGTAGCAAAAGCTTATTGGTTAGTGGGGAGGACCAACATGCAAAGAGCCAGGCGAAATTTCTTTTCCCGAATGAGGGAAGTGGAAAGATAGTTAGGGAGAGGGATATACTTCTTTTTAGATTGTCGAAATTTTATGGCAAACCCTTTTCTTCTCAGTTTCTTTAGAACCAAACAAGAAAAGAGTAGACTAAGGGAGATTTCACTTATATGATTCAATTTGACTTTTCTATTCGGATCGGAACTGGACATAAATGTCTTTGTTTGGATGAAATTAAGCATATTTTAGAGAAGAAAAGGCAATTGTGACTCCAAATATCATTGAGAGCAGATTACAAAGCTGCAGGTAGTTTGTTGTGTTCTTGCTGCTTATTTGACTGGTCTACTCGACCCAGTAAAGTCCTGCAAGAATTTGTCCAACTCAGTCTGGTGGTTGATTGGCCGATACTGATCCTTATTCTGGCATTGTAGGTTCTCCAAAGAGGTCAAAAGCAGCGATGAAAGCCCTCGGGGGGACCAAAAGGGGTGAGCAACTATGTTGAAGTCCCTAGTGCTACTCTGCCCCAAGAGGAAGATCATTGAGATTGGTGCAGTTCACCTTTCAGGTTTCTGCAAAAGATATTTGAGCTATAATCCTATGATGGTTGTCAAATCAAGTCCTCAGCACTTTATTGATGAAGGGTCAGTGGCTTGATTTTGAGCAATATACAAAGACATCTAGGTTCTACCACTTTGAGTCCATCCTAAGAAAAGAGAGTTGCGTAGGAATACCATTGTAAGACTTGGTACATTTTAAATCTCAAAAATGAATATTTTGGTGATATGGCTCAAAATGATTTCTTTGTGAAACTTTTAAGGAACCCTTCGTAGGAAGTTGGGGTAGCAATATGTACAGTTTCACAATTTTCACAATTTTCAGAGTCCATTTTGGATATTTATGGGCCAATTTACAAGAATTAGACAAATTTATCAGTTCAAAAATTAATAACTGCAATTACGAAATAAATATAAAGAAAAATGATTTTTTTAATCAAACTTGTGAGTGCAACTCAGCGTATCCCCAGATTCTTGTCTCTAATTAATAGATAAGAGATGCACTATACTTGTGTAACTTTGCAGGGATATTATGGATCTTTAGGGGCTTGAAATAATTCAGGTCGACTATATAATTGAAATTATAGATAATAATAGTATATACGAAAGTGGAGTATGTGCAATTATGTAGTTTTCCTATTATATTTCTGTGACATCTTGAAATTTGAAATAACTGTGAAGAAGCTTGAAATTGGAAATAGTCATTTTTGGAAAGAATTCAAAATCTGGAAATTTGGTTTAAGTATGGAAAAAAAAGTGAGTTTTTGGTCAACTTTGAACAGTCATAACTCCTAGCTCAGGATGATTTAGGTGTATTTCTAGTTACGTTTGGAAAGCTCTTGGAATGATCTTTCCAACGCCGCCGAGTTTGCTCGATTTCGAGTTCGTATGAGTGAGTTATGCCCTCTGGAAGTTGGGCTGTTGGCATAGAGCAGTTTAGTCCGAATTTGTAAGGGTATTTTGGTCTTTTCCCTAACCATTTCTTTTGGTTATATTAAGGGTCTAGACTAATTTTAAATCAATTTCCCCTTTTAAAAAGTGAGAGTTAGGGTTGTGAGTGGAGAGAGAAAGAAGAGGAGAAAGAGAAGAAGAAGCAAGGTTCGTTAAGATTGTCGTGGTTTTCGTCGGGGGTGATCCCTATTAAGGTATGTGAGATCATAGTGTTGGGTTGGTTCATTCCCCCACACACCAAACTCGTTTAATTTCGATAAAAAAGATTGGTTGTGGATGTTGAAACCTTGTGGTTGTGTTGAAGTTTCTTGTTGATTTGGTACATGTTTCCGGTTGTGATTTCGAGTTGAATCTATTGTATGTTGAGGGTTTTAATGATATTAAGTGTTTGGGGAAAGAACTTTGGAGGTTGAGAGGGTTTAGAGTTGGAAAAACTAAGGAGAAAAGTCGTTTTTTTTCGGGGGAAAAGGCTGGGGCGTCGCGCCAGCCAGCGCGCCCCAAAAAGGACTCTGAAGTTCCCCCCTTGGGGCGGCGCGCCATGCAAAGCGCCCCACCAGGCCTTCTGAACTTTGAGGGCTAGCGCCCCGCGCCTCTCAGAGCGCCAAGGACGCCAATCCTCCCCATTCCTTCCCCACTTTTTCATGCATGTTCATTGGTAATGTACCTATGTTTTATAGTTATTTTCAACACTCTAAGGTACATCTAAACATCACGAACTCATCCATAAACATGAGATCATTACCCTTGAATCCATAATCCAATTCGAGGAAAGTTAGGATCAAAGTCAAGTGAAGTTAGAGTCAAGCTTAGAAGTTAAGAAGCAAGTTAAAGCAAGTCTTTAAAGTTTTTTCAAGCGTCTTTATCAAATGTTTTAACTTCGTTTTAAGGCTCAAGTTTCAAGTCAAACCAAGAGTATAGAGTTGAGTTCATTTCTCAAAAGTTATTAGGGAACTAAGTATTCCCAAAGAAGTTTATAAATGTTTTTACATTTGAGTAAGAAAGGAACTATGTTTTCCAAGAGAGCCTTTG
>JAJOOR010016011.1:0-22010 GCA_036250505.1 Solanum acaule | reverse complement strand
CATTAGTTCATAAAATAGGCTTTAGGGACTTAATCCCTCATATCATATAGCTCAAAGGTTTCTAAGATGAGAATGACCTTTCATCATAGAACCTACATTATGTGAGAATGACCTTTCACATAATCATACCATATCCATATCATAGTCTAGTTTAGAGTACAATTGAGCAAAACCTTTCAAGAGACTCACTTTCCCTAGATTATCATAAACCTTATTCATTCATTCATGTGTGTGTACATATGTGAGAAAGCCTTTCACATAAACACCTTCATACAACACATATTCATACCTTGCTAATCATACACTTTGCATGCATAATAAGAATGTAAGGGTGCATAAAAGAGTTAACCTTTCAATAGACACCATAACACATCATATCCATAGGTATACATGTAGAGTGTGTGTGTGTGTGCATATTGGTCCTCATAGAGACATATTAGCAACACCTTTGATAATGAGTGCTCTTCCCTTAAAGGGATCACAACACATTCACAATGTCCCCAATACATGAGCAATTCACATATAAAGCCCTTAGGGATTCTAGACCACACACCTACACTACATCATAGGAGACAAGGACACATTCAACATTGAATAGGTACTCCTAACATGTATATGATCAAACATTCATATAAGGGTCATATAGGTAGGGGTCATTCCAGAATAGTACCTAACATAATCAATCATGTAGACCACACCTTATCCCTAACATTATCATTCACATTATACTCCTCATAATCAACACACTTTAAACATCATGCTAGCATTGAGGATTTCATACATAACCTTCATAGCATAACTTCATAAACATATGCATCATAATCATCAATTCACTTCACATCTATTGCCTTCAAGGCCATGATCTCAACATGCATAGATAGACAAGAAGTGAACACCTCCACCATAAGTGGATCAAACCTCACAACATCAATTCTCATACTATAGACTAGAAGTTAGGACAACTTACCAATTCTCCAAGCCATGATCACCATGGATCAATCCTTAACAATTCATAATCAATTGAAATAGGTAGCAATAGGAATCAACAATGTAATTCACTAACATAAACATAATCTAAGTATAATTCTATAAACAAAGGGATCAACCCATAACTTTGCCCATAAGGCCATAATCCTCAACTCATCAATATACCAACAATTCAACATGAATAAGTATAGATAATCATAAGAAATATCAATACAATCTAATCTAAACATAATTCCACCAATAGAGATCATATTCACAAAGACCCACATCATAGGCCAATTTTTGAGAATTTGGGGATCATGGGTTCTTCAAGAATTCCATTGAAAATTGTCTTAAAAACATTCATTCCACATTAATTCATTAATAGAATGATTTAGAAAATCGTTTGACAAGGAACCCATGTTTAGATTGAAAATTGGGAATTTTGGTCTTTGAATCACTTTTGAAAATCTTTGATAGAACTCCTTGAATGAGAGGTTATTCAAGAATTAAGAGTCACCATACCTTAATTATTGAAGACCCATGAAATTGAAGAAGAAATCAGTTGAAAACCCATCTTCTAGCTTGAGCTTCATCAAGGTCTTCAATGGAGTTTTTTAGAGAATCTATTTTGAGAGGGAAGGGTCAATTTGAAGAATAGGGTCTAATTTTAGGTTTTGGGTTTTAACCAACTTAAAATACCCTAAAATAAGTAGAATAACCGTTTATAATAATTCCCCAAACTACCCCTCACTTAGTTGGACCTTTTTAAATAAGTCAAACTTGAGTTTTATTTTCGCAGATTTCGTCGAGAAACAAGTTCGCGACGCGGAGGTGTTCCCAAAAAAATTTCATAAATTAAATCCGAGACAGTAGAGTCTGTGACATGTCCGCGACGCGGACCAAAACTTTGGCCTATGGTGGAGCTCGTCCGCGACGCGGACATGCTCCCTCAATGAGCAATGCCAAGTTGCCTTGGCAGCTTGCTTGGCCAAGGTTGGGGTCCTCCTCGGGGACCCTTAGGGTGGCCCCCGGGGAGTCGTATCTGAACGTTTTGACCCTAAAAACATTTATTAAGACACTAGGGTCACCTCCACTGATTTTAGACTCCAAACAACACATAAAACATGAACAACATACTAGAACACACCAACACGTAAAAGACTAGTTTCCGAACGTCTTGGTCGTCCCTTGATGTTTGACTTCCAAACTCTTTAAAACTGACTTAAAAGGCTATTCTTCATTATTTTGACAAGTTATTAATGCATAAAACCCATGTCAGGCTTTACTTTATCCTACTTCATTTTGAGGGGTGTTACACCAACATAGCTAGAATACTACAATTTAGGCATGAATAATGACATAATTCAATAAACTAAATCTCTCCACATGCTTCCATAATCAATCAATCCCAAATCACAATTCACAATTTAGTATTTTGGGGGAATCATGGGTTCATGGAGGAATTTGATCAAAAATCAACATTAATTTCTCAACTCAATTATAATTCACCATAAAAAAATAATTGAAAATGTTTTGAAGTTGAACCCATGACTAAGAGTGAAAGCCTAGCTTTTGGGGGATTTTGGAAACTTTGAAATCATGTTTTGAAGGGACTCCTTGGGTGGAAAGTAACCAAGGATGAAAACTACCATACCTTAATGGAGTCTTCCTCATGGAATTGAAGAGAAAAGATGAAATCTTGAGCTCCAAACCTTGACTTCTTCTACTCCAATGGTGGTTTCTAGAGAGAGAATTATTAGGAGAGGAGGTAGTTTCTATTTTTGAGTTTTGGGAATAATGAGTTGTAAAAAGGGTGTTTAATACTTTATAAAGCCTTAAATAACTCTAAATAATCAAAATAAACCGACCCCTTACTAATCTAACCACCCTATGAATTTACTAAGTTGCCCCTCAGGTGGCCGAGTTGGGAAGATTTCAGTGGTGACCTACGCCCACCAACCCACTGACCATGAGTAGGGTGACACCCCGTAATGCACGTCAGTGGTTTGGTTCTAAAAATCTTCATTTGGGGCCTTGACCTACGGATGGGTTCCAAGAGGCGTGGATGGACCTACGGGGTGTAGGTCCCATCTGTAGGTTTTCATTTTCTCTTTGACAGCTTTTGTTCTTTGGCAGCTTTGGGGGTTAGACTGTAGGGTCCTCCTCAAGGACCCTTAGTTGGTCCTTGGGGGGGGGGGGTCGTACCTTGATGTTTAACCCCTCAACGTAAGCTCAGGAACTCATTTTACAACATGAAACCCCATATCAAACTCAACAACACACTCGTAAGGCTCTAGTTTTCCGAGTCGTTACATTGGCCAAGGTATCACTTGAAATCCCTCTTTTGGCCTTAGGTTCAAATGAGATGAGAGTTGACCCATTTGCGTTTCCAATTGCTTGATTGACACTGAATGAGAGGTGAGCGTCTGGTTAAGTGTAGAGACGTCTTCTTTCATTTCTTTCAAGACTTTGTCCGACCCCTCTACCTTAGTGAGAATGCGTGAAAGCATGTCTTCCGTACGGAATTCCGAGTCAGCCCTTGGTTCCATAGGTTTTTGTCGTTTATGAGGTGGGATATACATATCCTTGTCACCCTCTCTTTCCTTCCAAGTGGCGTTATGATCACACCATTCTCTGTCACGATCTCTCCATCCATCATCTTTGTTCCAACCTGGATTTCCACCCGACCTTTGATAGTTTTGAAAAAACCCTCCTCCTTGATTTGCAAGGAAATTCACTTCCTCATTATACAACACTTCAAACTAAGCCTCATTGGGATTTTCTCCACAAATAACATTTACACTCTTCAATCCACTACCCATTACATTTTTCGACAATAAGTCCAGCTGGGTCATCATTTTTGCCATGTTTTGGTCTCTCTCTTGATCCTTCTCGATCTACTCCTTTGTCATTCTAAAGGTGAGAGGAGACACTTTGTCCTCACGAGTGTACCATGCTCTATTGATTTTGTTCATGCAATCTAGGAGTTGAGATGCGACATCCCAAGGCTGTTGCATTACACCACCGGGAACAAGTTGATCAACAACTCCTTTGTTCACCGAGTCAAGACTCTTGTAAAAGTATTGCAACAAGACATCATGAGGCAGCCACTGAGTTGGGAACATGAGTAACAGTTTCTGAAACCTCAGACATGTCTTATGGATTGGTTCACCTTCCAATCGCTTGCACCCTTAGATACTATCCCTTAACGTCATCATCCTTGACAAGGGAAATTACCACACATAGAAAGAAGCAGTCAACTCATCCCAAGTGGTAATGGAGTTTCTCGGAAGATCAGCCAACCACTTTGTGGCTTCTCCCATCAAAGGAAAAGGAAATAGTCGAAGATGAACCGATTCTTGAGAAATGTTCTTGAACGAATAAGGTCCACAAACATCAACGAAATTCCTAATGTGCTTATAGGGATCCTCATGAGCCAGCCTTCCAAAAAATCCTTTCAATTGTAGGAGCTGAAGCATTGTGCTAGTGATATGAAAAGCAGTGTTCCCTTCAGCTTGAGGTAGACGTATAGCCCCGACACCACCTAATTGGATAGCGTCGTTAACATCGTTCAAGTTCCCTATATCGTCTTGGTGACCAACTTGGCTACCATTGCTCCCGTTTACGCTCATTTCTTCATCTGTTCAACACAACCAACACAAACACAAACAACGTAAGTCGATTCAACTATAACACAAAAAGAACACAATTCAAACTTCAATAATAGAATTTGAAACAACACCACTCCCCGGTAGCGACACCATTTTGATTAACGTTTCAAGAACACCACATCCGATTCTAGGTGTAAATGATCGTTAACTAGTATAAAACCCAATGAAGAGTTAGGGTCGAACCCACAGGGAGCGGTATGTGTCTAAATTTAGTTATGAAGTTATTATAGGAATAATATTTATTGAAAACATGCAAGGAAGTCTAAAAGGGGTGACAACAAATGTCAGATGGGGGGTTTTGGATTGTCAATTAGAGCTACAACACAATCAAATATGAGGAAAGTAACAATATAAAGAGGAATTCTCGGGATGTGATCGATTATAAGAAAATTTCACTATATAGGTAATCGAATTTACTAACCAACAACTAAATATCAATGGGTAGGCTAGAATAAAAGGGTGATAATCTTCTCTCGAACAACTACCACAAGCTAAGTAAATAAGAACAGCCCACATCTGAATTCGTCCACTCTCTCGAGCTAGATGGGTATAATTAAATTTAGAAGCTTCAACTCCTGTTCACTACACCCATAAAAGAAATAGTGTCAAATTAAATCAAATCACATAAACCGTTAAAATCAATAAGTATATAAATTTGAAAAAGTAACTATTGATAGCGTACCAAAAATTTATATTCAGATCCAACAGATCTAATCCTAATCCGATGTAGAAAATTAGATTTTTTGCCAAGAAACAACAACTAACACTAATGCAGTACTAAAACAAGAGATAAAACCCACCATACTAGCTCCAGGTCGCAACAAACTGTCCTTCAACGATGTGGTTAACCAAATATATTCACATTTGTTGAACTCTTTTGTGCTTCCACTTAAAAAAGTATTTACTTATATCAAAAGACAAAAATAAATTATTTTAATTATATAATGGAGATCCATTAGAATGAATGGACATATAATTTTAGCCTTGAAAATTGAAACTCTACTTAATTACCAAACTCGGTAGAAAGAATCAATCGGTGTCCTTTTTTATGAGTAGCAAAAATCAATAATTTGAAATTTTTCACCCATTACGGCAAACTACTTCTGACTTAGGTTTTCTATTTAGATCATTTCAATTTCTAATTAAATTGGAGCTTTTCTACGGTGAAGTTGTGAAAATTATCCTTCTATTGGATATTATTAGTCTTCTCATGTAAAATCATTACAACGGACCTTCAGTTGTTCACTCCTTGCATATTAAACAAAAGGATATGACTTTTCTTCTCGTTAAAGTAAGTTGGTCGTAATTCTTAGAAAATTATTAAATAGGAATAATCAATTAATTTTCACTGCAAAATTTTCATTAATTTCAAATCAAAGAACGATTTTCATCTGATAATTCTAAGAAACCACACTAAGATGAAGCAAGCATCAAATGTAAGTTGATGTAAATATCGACTAAGCTAAACTAATCTCATGTCGTTAAAACAAAAGTTGCCTCAACGGAATAGGAAATGACATATGCTAGCTTACATGTAAATGTGAAACATTGAGATAACATACGATCAAACCCCACTATCAGTGACAAAAAAATTTGCTATCTACTAAGCGTTGTGGAACACTGAGGTACATATAACCAGGGCCGGATATACGTGCAATCTAGGGGGTTCACCCGAACCCCCTTCATCGAAATATTACACTATATACGTAACATCAAATTCTGGTTTTATGAGTATATTAATCAAAATAAACTCCCTCAATACTAAAGAGAAGGATGGCAGAATGGATAAGGGGTTCAAGTTCCATCGAGAATGGCCGAGTTCGATTCTCACTAGGTGCATAGTTTTTCACCTTTTTTATTGCTTTAAAAAGGCTGAGAAGTTTTGGGCCCAGATTCAGAAATAAATGAAAAGGCCTATTGGTTCAATGTGAAGCTTTATCCTTTTTATTTTGGAAAAATTACAGAAATCCCACCATTTAGTTTACTTATTACCATTATCCCCTATAAGTTTTACAAATTTCCAAAATCCCTCATTTTCGTGCATCAGATTAGTGTATCAGCGCTTATATTATTGTATCTCGCTCATCATATTAGTGTATTATGTAGTGTATCTTGCGCATCAGATTAATGTATCATCGCTTATATTATTGTATCTCGCGCATCAGATTAGTGTTTCATGTATAAAATGTAACGTATCTTACTTAACGATTAATGTATCTCGCGCATCAGATTAATGTATCAGCACTTATATTATTGTATCTGTTTGAGGGATTTCTGTAATTATAAACTTTTAAGGGATAAATTGTAATTTTGCCTTAAAAGTATCTGATTTCTGTAATTTGCCCTTTTATTTTTCATTATTTTCTTTTTTTCAATTTGTCTTTGTTTAAATTTACTAGCCACATTCTTTGTAATTTTTCTTTTATTCTTTTTATTTATATTTTTCATTTTGTTTCTACGTAGTTCTCTTTCTATGTACTAAGTTGAAGAAATGATGAATTTTACTTAAATTTTAAATTAAGTTTAAATTTTTTTTATATAAAATAAAGTAAATTAAATTTAATTGAACGAAAAAATATAAAAATTGTGAATACTTTTTTAACAAAATCTATTTAATTAAATTTTCTTTCTTTAATTTCATTGTATTTTTTTTCAATTTTATTCTAAGGAAATGAAAATTAAACTAATCTTATTTGATTTATTGATCATTTGTTTTTTTACAAATGAGTGCCTAGTAAATTGAATTAAATGAACTAAAAAAATATTGATGCCATTTATTTATTTTCTGAATATGTCAATTTTTACCCCTTTTAAAAGATCTTGGTGATTTTTATAGTAATATATGATTGAGAGGCCACTAATTTAGTATTTTTTTTTTAATAAAAAAATCAAAATAAAATAAAACACTGCGAAACTTAAAGAAAAAAAGCACAAAAATTTTAAAAAATACTCGATGGAGAAGGGTAAAAAGTAAGAAGAACCTAAACGCGGTATAACAAGACAAGTTAAATTTAGCGAGTTAAGATTAATATTTTTCTTTCCCATCTCACGTGTTTATTACTTTATACTTTGAACCCCTTCGAGAATATCCTGGCTCCGCCACTGCATATAACCGATCTCTGTTATTGATGGCACGCAATTTCGCTACCTGCTGAGTGTTGGGTACAAAAGTAATCTATGAGAAGCATGAACATCATATATGACACTGTAAAGTTGAAAGCATGTGAAATGAGATGGTTATATAGTTACTAACGTAAGGTAAGCTATAAAAAATGGTACACGTCAATACAGTAAGGTCATTTGCTTCCAATTTCTATTACCACAACTACAATTCTTTAGCAAAGAATTTAAAATTAGCTTAAACTATCAATCAAAACTTAATCCAACTAAATATTTTAGCTGGCCAATCTTCCACATATAGTTACAGATATATACTTACATATTTATCACACCAATAATGAGATAAAATGCTCAAAAGAAACTCCTTTCGATAATTCATTACATGTTTTCTATCTCTCCCAACGAACATAAAATTTCAAGAATTTCAATAACATACAATTTCGAATGGTCTACCTCAAGATCATAAGTAAGTGGAAGGGCAACCAAGAAATTGATAGGAGTACAGGACAAAAATGTATTACTGACCTTTGAAAACTTTTTATCATGGAGTATTTCTCTATTCATTCATTGTATTTTTTTTAATACCATTGGATGAGTACATGCATGTGCAAAATAATTAACAAAGAGGCTATGGCATACAAAACTTGACAGTAACCTTCAAAAAAGAAATTATGTTGAGCCCAACAACACCATATCTTGACTTTTTTTTCTTGATTTGATCCCTTTCGAGTTGACCTTGGAGGATGAAGGAGAAAGTGAAAAAAGTCAAAACAATACCCATTACAGTCCTCATGCTTGAAAAAAAGTGATGTACAATTGAAAAAATTTCTGTAAAGAAAATCAAAAGTGATGAAGATAGAATCAGAGAAATTTTAAAAAATCATACCGTGAAGAACAGAGAAAATGGAGAGCTGAAAATAGAAGTAACAATGTCTCAAAGGGTACATGTAACCTAAAAAAGGAAAAACAAAGGGCTGTATTTTGAGAGCAACATTACCAATTTTTGTTAATTTTTCATAGTACACCAGTCCTGTGACAATTGATAGTGAGATTATAGCAATGACTGTAGGATCGAAGATCTGAGATTTTATATAGGAGGAGAAATTGAGAAGATGAATTAGGGGATTTCAGGTAAAGAAGATTCATTGAGACACGTGTCTTCATAAATACACTACACGTTTCTAAAAGGGCAGGTTTGTATATCCTCCCGTGCAACTTTTTCAACTCTTGGTACAATTGATACATTTTGTGTTCGTCCATCAAGTCTAGGGCAGGTTTGTATATCCTCCCGTGCAACTTTTTCTACTCTTGGTATTGATACATGTTGTATTCGTCCATCAACTCCCATTTCTATATAGGAGTAATATCTTGATTTTTGGAATGTTGGGCATCACTTATTGCTTTATTGATTGGTGGAAAATGGTTGCAATTTCGTGGGTTAGGAATCAGTGGCATAGGGTTGGAAATTATAGCATTTTTAGTTGTAAAGATACAGGAAAAGAATCAATTTTTTTTGGATTAGTTGCTGCAACACGTGATGGTTCTGTTTGGGGGTAGAATAATTGGTTGTTACGAAAAAGATTAATCCTCGACAAAAGATAATGCAATTTGAATTCTGGGTACTTCCGTTTTGTTAAGGTTACAGGGTGTGAATTATTTGTTTTAATTTTGGAATTTTCTAATAATTATTACTTTATAGTGGAAGTTTAATATATAGATATAGAAAATTAAGTTTTGGATTGTATCATATTATATGAATATCCGTAGATTTATGATATTTGGAGGGATGGGGCTTAACTCTAGGCTTGAAATTTAACAAATATGTGTCTTGACATATCAGTTGACACAAAAATTAGGAGTTCGATTATAGATAGTGTGAGTTTGGATCTAGGGTCTATGGACTCACTTATTTGCAAATATTGCATATTTGATAGATTTGGGAACATTCTGAAGTTTAACGAAAGGGAAAAGCAAAATCTTGAGGATTCGTGACACGTGTTCGGTATTTAAGACTTCCAGACTTCATTGAAGGATGTTTTTCTAATTAAAGATTAAAAATGGAATAGACCATGAGTAAGGGCAAAAGATGGGGGTCTCGTACCAATGGTGTGACGGGCGTTGGTACAAGTACTGGTGTTATAAAGGGAAAGTTTATTACTATAGAATGCAGATTGAAATCCGAGAATGCCAAAGCATATGGGCATTAGCTAATATATTATTGACTTGATTTTTATATGTGATTATGTTCTTTATTGAACCTGTATACTTGTGATAGCGGAGGTGATTACATATCATATTGATATTTGATTGAGATCCATCATCATCCCCTTTCATTGATATCACATTGTGCACATGCATTGACATGAGATTGCGTATTAGTTAGGCATGTGGAGATCGTCTGTGCTAGGGATGGTGAGATATTAAGATTATAATTTGGGCACGTGGAGATCGTCCATACAAAAATTATTTAATTTTATGATAACGCGTTGAGATCGTCCGCATAGACATGTGGAGATCGTCTGTGTCGGTATATGGACCTCGCGAGTCCCCATGGGTCATGAACTCTCAATGTATTTTCGAGGAGTATCATGTATATACGGTTGAGAGAGTACTTGGCACCTGAGGCATATCATTTCATGGTGTCATATTGCATTGCATCTCATGACATCTTTCATTCTTGATGATTATGTGTTTTATTGGTGGTTGGAAAGTACTTGATATTTGATTAACTCTATTTGATGAAACTTGACTGGTAAGTATAATATAGACTTGTATAATAAGTAAAGAACTGATTTCCTTATATGAACTCCCATCACTCTTTCTTTGTTGTCGGTCTGTGAGATATACGGAGTACATGTAGTTTCGTACTCATACTACACTTGTTTCACTCTTTTGTGATGCAGATTCGATTCCTAATACGAGCACATCTAGTGGAGCTTTATGAGTCCGAGCTTAAAGTATCTTGGAGTTGTGGTGAGCTGCTTGGTTTATTATGTTGCTTTTATTTTCTGACAGGATATCTCTTATGTTTAGGCTTGTCATTTTACTTTCAAACTTGCACTATATTTTAGAAGCTCTTGTACTTATGACACCAATTCTTGGGTGGTATTCTAGTTTTCCGCATTTCGTATTTATGAAGGACTTAGTGTTAGAGACATTTTACGCGATGTTTATTGTTTTTACCTCATTATTTAGCTAAATTGGTAAAATTATTGGGTTGGCTTACCTATTGGTTGGGAACATAGGTGCCATCACGACTTGTAAATTTTGGCCGTGACAATTTGGTATCAGAGCCCTACGTTCATCGGTCTCACGAGTACAAGAGCAATGTCTAGTCTCATCTTGCTGATCGGTATGATGATGTCCATACCTATCTTCGAGAGGTTATAGGACATTTAGGAAAATTCTATTCTTTCATTCCTTATCGTGCACACTTGACTTTGTTGAAATTCTAATTTTGATAGCTCGTTCTCTCTCAGATGGTGAGGACTCGTACATCTGCAAGTGATGATCAGGAGCCTATTTTCGTGCCTTCTTCTGGGAGCACTATCGGAGGTAGAGGCAGGGGACGAGGTCGAGGTCGGGGTAGGGGCCGTATTGCAGCATCCGTGGAAGAACAAGTACCAATAGCTACTCAGGGCCATGATATGACAGTACCTCCTAATGCAGATGCTATTCATGGGGATGTGCAGGATTGTGTTGAGGGGGATGGACCAGCTCAGGCTCCACCCAGTATTATTGTCACCCCAGTGCTTCAAGATACCTTGGCTCGTATGTTAGGACTTCTAGAGGGGATGGCTCAGGCGGGAACTTTGCCTGTCACCTATGATGCCTCACAAACTCGTGTTGGAGGTCAGACTCCAGATCCGATGGTTGCTCCAGATTCTCAGACTCCCAAGACTCAGCCAATTGCTGTTGTAGCTCCCCGTTTAGATAGTATGGAATTGCCAAGTATTGCATCGCACTTGGCGAACAAGCCTTCCATGACTGTTGATGAACAAAAGATGTTTGGGAGGTTCAGACTAATGAATCTTCCGACTTATACTGGTGACTTAACTGAGGATGCATATGAATTTATAGTTAGTTGTCATGAGAGGTTGCATAATCTTGGATTAGTGGAGTCTCATAGAGTTGACTACATAGCATTTCAGATGACTGGCTCTGCCAAGCAGTGGTGGAGGGATTATATCAGTAGTAGGCTAGCTGGATCCCCTCCACTATCATGGACTCAGTTTACTCAAGTATTTCTAGCCAAGTTTGTTCCACGTAGTGACAGGGAGCGCAAGAGGGCCGAGTTCGAGGGTTTTATAGCAAGATGGTATGTCAGTCGTAAAGTATGAGGGTAAATTTCATGCCTTGGCTAGGCATGCTTCGATGTTACTTCCCACCGAGGCGAAGAGGGTGAGAACTAGGGTTGTTCATGGTTATTGTAACAACCCACTCAGAAGAATGCTACCACTTAAAGGAGACAACTAATTTAATACCTGCGACATTTAAAATAGATTAACAAAGGGCATATTTATTTTAGTCTAGTAGAGGAATTAGGTTCACAGAAAAAAAAAATAGTTAAAGAAGTGAAACTTGCCCATTTACACATTAATTTGATGCAAAACTGAAACTGCGTAACATTTTATCTTATGGCGGAAGAACCCTTCCAAAATAATCTAAGCAAATAACTTACTAGGTTTTCGTGCATATTT
Source organism: Solanum acaule (assembly GCA_036250505.1). Classification (NCBI taxonomy): domain Eukaryota; kingdom Viridiplantae; phylum Streptophyta; class Magnoliopsida; order Solanales; family Solanaceae; genus Solanum; species Solanum acaule. Next base: position 9,550 of record JAJOOR010016011.1, on the reverse strand, counting down.
CATCCTCACACTCAAAATAATATAACAGGATATTACCAACTTCCGAGTACAAACCTTTGCTGGTTCATGCTTCATAAAAACATTCAAAACAAATAGTAAATTTAGTATATTACAAGACTTGGATTTACACACCCCAAAAAGAACAAAACATATAGCCATACTTATATTACAACCCATGGTGACATGATCAAATTAGCCTTCAAAATTTCATGTAAATGTACAACATATAGATCATGTACAAGTCCCAAGATTTATGCAAACTATAGATACCTATATGCAAATGTGATCTTCCCATAAAGCTCGCAAAAACTTCGCCTCCAATGGCCAGCTTCAAGTATCCCCTCGATCAATGCCCTACGATAGAAACAACTATCGCTAAGCATAAAGCTTAGTGGTGTAAAAACTATATGCGTGGAGCCGCTAGATTCACCAAGTTACCTTTCAAAAGTCATGGACAGCACAATTGAAACATAATAAATAAATCAAGTAAACAATATATTAAGGGTATCAAGTTCTATATTTAAAGATCCAAGTGTCCAGAACGCTCATAGCACCATTTCCCAAGAGATCCAATACCAAGGCTCGCCCAATATATACATCATACCGTCACACCCAGCATAACCACTTCAAGAAGGACCGAAGCCCTGTATCAAGAAGGGTCAAAGCCCAATAATCAAGAGAATCAAAAACCATATTAAAAATGGCTTTCTAGTTCATACTTAAAATGGACAACATCCATACTTAAGACGAACCAAAAATCCAAAGTCAAGATGGCAAATAATCTAAATCAATAGGCATGCCAATAGTGACAAAGTCACAGCCACAAAAAGGACGAAGTCCCAACAAGAATTCCAATTGATCAAGCAATCCGTACAAGTAGGCGAGTTACACAAGTGTCTTGAAAGTCTCAGAGAATATCAATATGACAATACAATGTGACAAGAAGTAACCAAGGTATCGAGATAACCCTTCAAATAAACAAGAAGATAACAAGAGTACACGTAAATGTTTATACCCAAACCTCAGGTTTTAGCATAGAAACAGTCCAACAAAACTTCAAGAATTCAACTACCAACGTATCAAGGTTCTCAACTTGTACACGAGTATATATAACCTTAAAAATACAATTAAATAACTTCTTTAACTTCTATTAGCTTAATAATGTTGACGTAAAACAGGATCATCATCACACGTAAGCCCAGCATGTACAAATACAACTATGCTCCCAGAACAGTGAATCTGTCCAGCCTGGTACCTCAAGTAACAACTTAAATTTGTAAAGGAAAAACGCAAAACTGAACTTTATATCCTTCATGAAAGATGTAGGTACATCTCTAAAGGTTGCAAATAAACAAGAATCACCGCAAAATATATTTTGTACAAAAGGATATATTCAAAACACTAACAGTTGATCATACAGGATTTCAAATTCCGAAATTTGGACAGAACTTGCCGTATGTTGTGTCCCATATTCCAAATCCATAATAGCTAAATTAGAGTTTTACATAAACATAAGAGTTGTAGGTATACGAATTAGCTTTCCAAATCATATTTATTCACTGTAAACGAAGTTCTAGAGAACGAGATATGCATAAATTACCAAACACTACCCAGCTTAGAAACAGATTTCATCACTTACCAAAGAGAAGGGTGTGTCTCGAATCCCAGCCAAAAGGACAATGTTTTCTAGATATGTTTCTAAGGTTCTAAGACTTGAGGAAAACGAATTTACTAAAGGAGGTGTGAAAATATATAGTCACAAAAGTGATGTTTATCACTTGTACAACTGTCCTTCAAAGGTGCTGCCCAAATAGTTGTCTGCTGCCCAAAATGCATACATATACACCTATATATATATATATCCTTCACCTCCTTCTAAGTTATATATAATTCCAACTAGAATGTTACATAAATACCCCAAAACAATCCCTTAAATGGTTGTCTCAATTTATGTTAAGCAAGTTTGCAAATATGACAAAATTTCAAGTTCCAAAAATGAGAATAAAACATATTGTAGTAATTAAGCAACGGTAAATCAACATGCGACTCTTGGTTAGTACTTCGGGGTGTTACAGTTATGGTTAAAAAACCAAATCGAACCGCAATCCGAACCAAATCGACTAAAAAGACCGATATTTGGTTTACTTTGGTTAGGTTTATCTTACATTTTGAAAAACCGATACTATTTTGTTTGGTTTTGGTTTTGGTTTTACTAAAAAATAACTGCAAAAATAACCAAAACAAATCGATAAATTAGATATATAATATTTTATAATTATTTATTTATTATTCATAAAGAAAATATAAATATTTTGTTAAATTTTAAGTAACTTAAGTCTTTAACTTTACCATTTTCTCAAGCCCAACACGTAAATTTAGCCCGTCTATTACAATCATAAGTCCAAGTCCATCAAAATTCATTACTTTGGTCTTTACTTACCATACCTTTCCTAAGATAGTTACACCTTCTCTTAATTAGATCACTTTGTTCATGTAATTGTAAGTTTAGTATTGTTTAACTGCTTAATTGAACCAACAATAGTTTTTCAATGGATTGCTCATGTACTTGATGTTTGTGTCTATCAAGATACGTATGTCCTCAAAAATTTATTACTTTCAAACTAAAAAAACCAGAAAAACTGAATCAAACCGTCAATAACCAAACCGACGGTTATTTTTTTCATTTGGTTTGGTTTAGTTTTAGAAATTTAAAAAACCGACTAGATTGGTTTGGTTATAACCAATAACCGATCCAAACCGAACCACGAACACTCCTAGTGAGAAGGTTTGTTAAGGGTCTTATTATTCCGATTCGTCTGGAGTTTCTCAGGTTGTTGTTTCTGGTGTTCCATTCCAGAAGGTGGTAGATGTTGCTAAGGAGTTAGAGATGATTCGACGTGAGGAACTTAAGCAGCGTGAGGGCAAGAGGGCCCGCATTCAGGTGATTATGGTGGCGCTCCGCCTAAGAGTCAAGGTTACTTAAGGGAGAGGTTATCTGTCACGACCCAAGCCTACACCCTGGACTTGGCCGGCACTTGAGAACCATTGTTGGTTCCCAAGCAAACCCTCATCATGCCTGACTACAAGCGGAAGACTAACTCAAGCATACATAAGCTTAAAACTGAATAAAAATTCATAGAATTTAGATAGAATATTCAACTAGCCAAATATAGGCAACTCAAGTTTTTCAAACATTTAACAAAATAAACTAATAAACTTCTCAAACTCTATTGTCTATCTATAAAGCCTCCACTATTACAAAAGGATATCGGGACAAGACCCACGACATCTCAAAACTACTAACTGTAAGATAAAGGTGAAGTCCTTCGGAATATAAGAAGGCTCACCAAAGCTGACTGGAATATCACATGATCTCAACGAAACGCCTGTTGATGATCCTGAATACCTGTATCTACATCATGAAACGATGCAGGCCAAATGGCTCAGTACATGGAATGTACGAGCATGTGAGGGGAATTCTAACGCATAAACGTAAGCTTGAACTTGATAAAAAGGAAACATACTTACATCGTCTCAACTCAACTCAACTCAAGAATAAGATACTCAACTCGAAGATATGATACTCAACTCAAAGGTACTCCACTCAAGATACTCAACTCATGATACTCAAGGATAAAAACAAAAGTAAAAGATGCAATATATATGGAAAGTTTTTAAAACAGTAGATAGCAACTCAATGTATGCAAGGATACAAGATAAACTCTGCTTGTATATGAAAATTCAAAGTAAACTATGTGTATATAAGAATACAAAATATCTCTGTGGGAGTTTCTCTAACTGACAACCATTACTATGAGCTATGTGATAATACAACGTCTTGCCACATGCTGCCAGGGCCATCCGATACTTTATCGGGGTATAGAACCTACTCACTAAGTGGATCCACTAGCCTATGCTAAAAATCATTAAGGAATCATCTAAAAAGTATGACCCTTTTCTACGCATGTTGGCTACATAGTTTATAAAGACTTTGAATTATTTGAACTCAAACTCGTCCCCATATCGGTGCTCCATACTACTCCCTAAATGTAACTAACTCATATGTTTAAAAACATAACTCTTTCTGTGTTTTGAGATTATTACTCAAAAATCTTTCTCTTAAAAGAGATGGTACTAAAACTACACAAAACTCTTTTGGAAAACTCAGTTTCCTCTGATCTTAAATGTAAAAACATTTACTCTTGAAAATACTTAGTTTCCATATATCATTTTTAAGAAAATGAACTCAACTCAACTCTTCCTCAACTCAGTGCTAAAGTCTTTAAAACAATTTGTAAAAAGACTTCTTAAAATAAGGTTCATGCCAAATTATAGACGTGAACGACTCAATTCAAGGTTTCCAATAACCATGCATAAAACTCAATACTTGGAACTCAACAACTCCAGAACTCAAGGAGTCAATGACACTACTCATCTGAAGATTGCTTGACTCAGAGGGTTCATGCGGAATTATGGGCATGAACTACTCAACTCAAGGACTCAATGATACCTCTCATCTCAAGACTGCTCGACTCATAGGGTTCATCCGGAATTATGGACATGAACTACTCAACTCAAGGACCTTCATGGGTAACGTGTAGTAGCCCCATGATTAGGAATATAATCCCGCAATGATTAGGAACTCAATACTCAATACTTAGAACTTGAAGATACTACTCCTCTCAAAGATACTCAACTGATGGAGTTCACGCGGAATTTATGCGCATGAACGACTCAACTCAAGGGTCTAAATAACAATATGGAACTCATGTATACGAGTCTTCTCATTATCATACTTACTTCATCAAAACTCAGTTTAAAACTCAAGTGTTGCCTTTGAAAAACCTCTCAAAATTTATAACTCCAAATAGGGTTCATGCTGAATTATAGACATGAACAAATCAATTCAAGGATCTCAATAAAAATATAGAAACTCAATAATTAGGAATATAATTTTTAAAATAAACACGAACTCAAGAACTCAAAATCAACTTATCTCAAGAATACTCAAATCTAGGGGTAGAATAGATTTCTCTTTTACTGATTTGAAAGAAGATGTCCGCACGAGGACGAACTAGTCCAACACTATGATAGCATTACATACCTGGAAGAACAAGGTTCTTGAAGAATCTTGAATAAGAGCTTGATTAGAAGCCTTGAAACCCTTGAATGTAAACAATCAAGAAAACCTTTATTGAGATTCTTGAATTAGTTTGTTGAAATCTCCATGGCCAAGAATTATGATTTTCATTAGTGATTCATAATTGTATGAAGGAATTTGAGTTGAAAAAAATGGAATTCTTAGTGTTACGACCTAAGACTACCCCATAGACGTGACACGGTGTACTTGACCTCGAAGGGGTCTCATACAATCCCTTAGCATATCATGACATAAGAACATAGGGAAAAATGCAGAAAATTTTAAAAAAATTCTTACAGTCGAAGTTTTTATAAAATGAGAGAGTCTATGACACTAAGTCTCAAGACATCTATAACATTAGCATTAAAACTCTTTAATACAATCTTAGGGACACGGCCCTTACATAAATCTAAAACATAAAAGGACATGTGGTCGAGCCCTCGAATACTATGAGGACTCACCAATCTTCTTCTTCTTGATCTACAAGAGTCCTAGCCACAAGGATAACATCCAATATCTCTAAGGCTTACACTTATAGAAAATGTAGAAATATGGGTTAGCACAAAATGTACCAAGTATGGAAGCCATGCAAGAAAATCCTTAAAACATGCATAAAAGGGACATTTTGTTTAAAACCATGCTTCATGCCACTTTTGAACATCGTCTTTGAAATAGTTTGAGAATGCAACTCATAAAGCATCTCACATGCAATTCATGATAGCATAAAGCATATCATCATAATAGAAATAATAGTCTCCAACATAAACATAATACATATCCATCCCAATCTTCACGAGACATAGTTCATACACATAGTCAAATACCAAGATCAACTCATCATAATAGAACTACCACATAAGCAACCCAAAGCCACACTAGTGCAATGGAAAGGTAAGATCCCATAATCTTACCAAATGCTAAGTATCACATTTAGGCCACCAACAACATACATATCTTACTTTACCATTGAAGCCAACATACTTGTAACAAGTGAAGTCAACCTTAACATTCATACATACCAACATACATAATCCATATCATCAAATATACATAATTCATAAATCTTCATAGCATAAAGAACCCACCCCATAACCCCTTTATAAGTCTACTTGTGCAATGTATAAGTGAAGTCCCATATCCCCACTCACTAAGTAATGCTCATTAAGAAGTCATAAGCATAGTTCATGTTCATATTCATAATTCATACAAAGCATAATTCATAATTCATACAAAGCATGTTCATGTTCATATTCATAATTCATACAAAGCATACATTCAACTCATAATGAAGTCCAATACCCCCATTCATGCTAAGTAGAATCTCTCTTGAGGAACAATAGAACATGCCCATGTTCTTATCATAATTCATATTCTTCTCATTTATGGAGATTTAGCCTTAACCGACATAGACTATGTGAGCTACATGGAATCCGGTGTTCTACCCCCACACCGAAAAGAGGTGTCCTACTTGCCTAAGGTAGAACGTACATAATAGCTTATAGGTCCACTAGCTATATACCTATGTGGGCACATAGTTATGGGGTAAGGAGATTGCTACTAGAAACCCGACTTTCTAACGTAAAAGTTTTCCATCTCATGAGATAACATATAATGGGAAACCTAACTTTCTAACATAAAAGCTTCCATCTCACTTTCATACCCTCTTGGTGCTAAGCATAATTCCCTTTAAAAGTCATATTAAGTATTTACTTAAGTTCATGGTCATATGAGAATGCACTAGGCACTCAAACCAACATATCATAATAGCTCATAGATTCATTAAGTGAGAATGTCCTTTCACTTTAGAATCATCAACATGTGAGTAAACCTTTAACATCGTATTCATAGTGTGTTCATGAGAATGGCCTTTCATACAACACAACAATATTATCATAGTCATAACATATCATACATAATCATATCTTATCGTACATAGTCATATCATATCATACATAGTCATGTATAGGGGTATAGGAAAGAAGGATCTTGCATCAATACCACAATATACACAATAATTAAACACCTCCACCTTTAAAGTGGATCAACGTGATCATGAGCATTACACGCATAAAAGTATGTAAAGGTGCATATGATAACTAACCTTTCAATCAACACCATAGATATATTATTATCATAGACACTTCCTTCTCAAGTTTTCATAAGCATGTACATAATACCACAACCACAAATAATACACATATATTGCATTCAAGGATCGTATTGAGTCAACACATCTAGCATTTAACATATGTAACATGGATACAACTATGACTCAAGTAATCCATTCATTTCATGCATAAACTCATGTGATCCTATTATAGGTCATGCGGGTGAAAACATAAGGATATTGGGACTTCTCATTGGCCCTTGGCCTCCCAAATAAGCACCTTAAACTAAAACCCTTACTAAAATGCCACCTCAGCACTCTCTAAGCACCACTTATATACCATTATTCATCAAATCCTCCAACCCATCACAAACTCATAATGGACAAGTTGGGTTTAAAATAAAAAGAGCTCTAACAACAATGCACCCCAACCTAAACTTCACTCAAGATTTTATATGAGCCTACAAAACCGGGACTAAACTTCCCAAACTCAATGCACTTCTCAAGGTAAGTATTCCAAGCCAATCTAAATCATGGACATCAAAGACACTCAATGACCTTACCCTCAAGAACATCATCTTCCTCATGGAAGTTAACTTATATGGACTTTTCTAAGCACCATTTCTTTCAAATCTAAGGTCGGGGCAAGTAATCACTAAGTTTTCACATCCATCACAGAAGGTGATTCTAGACCATGGTGAATTACACTCCTATCTTTTTTTAGGGGAGTCTATTCACTCAACACCTATAGGCATTACTCAAACACCCTCTTTCACCAAACCTCACAACCTACCTAAACGCAAAATGGTCAAGTAGAGTTCTACCACCAATATCATAAAGCAACTATGAAGCCCATTCACACCTTTGGTGGGATCTACCAACCAATCAAACCTAGTTATTATCTAAACATCTTACTCAAAATGACCATACTTGATCAATCTTAAAAGATAACTAACTCTTTGAAGTTGGTCAACACTTACACTTCTTCTTCTTCACCTCAACTAGGTGGTACAAGCAACCCTCCATGTCAACTTTAAGACAAAACATAATCCAAACTTATGGCATAGATCTTTCCCCCTTCCACTCTCGGATAAGCTCATTTGGGGACTAACAATATGACTATACGGGTTCTAACATCACATAGGAAGCATAACAATAACACTACCAATTCATCCTAAGGATGACATCTAAATCTTAGCATATCAAGTCCTATCTAGTCACATAGCCATCATTGGCATTTCAACCAACACCTTCTCCCTTGCTCCTTGTAACAAGAGCCCTTCGTAATATCTATCGGAGATGTAATACTGCAATTTGTGAGCCCCAAGCTGATGACAAATGGGTGGCAACAATGAAGGAGGAGATGATGATGATCGGAAAAAATCAAATATGGGTGCTTGTTGAGAAACCTCTAGACAGAAAGATCTTTGGTGTAAAATGGGTCTTCATGACAAAGATAAATGCTAATGGCTTCATCAACAAACACAAAACGAGGATTGTAGTGAAAGGTTACGCTCAGATCTTTGAAGTAGACTACTTAGAACTTTCGTGTACCAGTTGCTCGACTTGACACAATCAAATTGCTACTAGTCATTACAGCGGAAAAAGGTTGGAAAGTTTATCAACTTGATGTTAAGTCAGCCTTTCTCAATGGTCTTCTCCAGGACCCCATTTATGTTGAGCAACCAGATGGTTTTGTTGTCAAGGGGCAAGAAAATAAGGTTTGTTTGCTAAAGAAATCTCTCTATGGTTTAAAGCAAGCACCAAGTATAGCACGATTGACGATCATTTGCTAAGTTTAGGCTTCAAGAAGAGCCTATCTGAGTCTACACTTTATATTAAGTGTTCAAGTGCAGACATACTTATTATTTCTTTGTATGTTGACGATCTCTTTGTCACATGAAGTAAGATTTTCCTAATTGAGGACTTCAAGTTGGAAATTATGAAGGTCTTTGAAATGACAGACTTTGGACTGATGGTGTACTTTCTTGGAGTGGAGATCAAACAAAATTGTAACGTCCCATATTTTGCATATACTAGTTCTATGTGAGTAGTGAGGGTTTGAAATAGGTTTGACAATATTCGAAAGAGGTTTGAGGTTAAATAGAGTAAGTAAAGTATAATTTGTCATAGTAATCAACCTACTTGCTTAAGCTACTGATTCAGATATCTTACGTAATTAAGTTACTTACGTACATGTGTAGCTTACGTAGAAAGGATGACATAGGTTCTTAATGGTAGATTAACTGCTGACCTACTTAAATAAGTGGTAAGTAGGTGATGCACCTACTTAGGAAATATGT